>QGQJ01000608.1:0-31880 GCA_003206725.1 Blastomyces emzantsi | reverse complement strand
TAGCTAGCCGATCCGAATATAGGAGATTCAACCATCCCACATATATGCTCCTCAGCAATCCACGTGATACTGACGTAATCGCTCACGTGCTCCCGATATGCGGGGAAGACAACTCCGGGAAGGTGCGACGGTGCAAGGTGCGAAGGTGCGAAGGTGCGAAGGTGCTCCGGATCAGGCAAGGTCAGGCATCAGGCAAGCTCCAGTCTGGCCAGACGCAAACGCATCCCCCAACCTCATCCCATCCGACATCAGCCTCATCTTCTCGACTCTCTGGTCAACGCTCCTCTGCTTGATTCTAACTAAGTCGATCTGCTGCATTCCATTTATACCCACCAAAGCCTTGTTTTAGTCCTCAATTACTCCTCCCTTCTACCTTGACCCCACAGCCAGCTCTTCTTGAGCTAGCTGGATGACTCTAATATGAGGCGACTCTCGATGAGCTTTCTCCGCCCCTTCAGGTCCCCGCTTAGGCCGCTCCACTGGAAAACAACGATAACTTCCCCCGTCCACCGGAGAGTCCAACTATCATATCTGGCTCTCTATTCTATCCATCGCCATCTCTCAACATCCTCCCGATGCTCTTCTCCCTCCCAATTCCACCGCTCTGATTTCACCAGCCAGCCCTTCACCGGCAGCTATGAGCCGGGCCTCCCAACATCCGGCCCATTGGGCTCCGCACCCTCCTTTGGTGCTCCGCGCTTGACTCCTAAAATGCTCAAACAACATCTGGATCAATTCGTCGTTGGCCAGGATAGGGCTAAGAAGGTGTTGAGCGTGGCTGTTTACAATCACTATCAACGGGTGCAGGAGCTACAGAGGCGGGAGGAAGAGGAGGAGGAATTGATGGCACAACAAGCACGTCGTGAGTCGGTAGAAGGACATCCCGTAGAGAGTATGCCGCTATTGCTCTGTCTTATTTCCCACATGACAATTGGTATACAGGTTTGAGCTTGCTGCTGACTTGCTTTATTCTTGATTCGTCGCTCTCTCTCTAGCTGAATTTCCAGGTCAGCAACGGACCATTCATACCCAAAGAACTGCCAATGATGACATAGAGCGACCAGGACCGCTCCCTGTCGACTCATCTCCTTTGACGCTGGAGAAATCTAATATCCTGCTGCTTGGCCCATCAGGCGTAGGCAAGACTCTGATGGCAAAGACATTAGCGCGTGTTTTGTCCGTGCCGTTCAGCATGTCTGACTGCACTCCATTTACACAAGCCGGATATATTGGAGAGGACGCAGATGTGTGCGTCCATAGATTACTCGCTGCTGCTAATTATGATGTAGCCCAGGCAGAACGGGGCATTATTTGCCTTGACGAGGTTGACAAGATCGCCACAGCAAAAGTTAGCCACGGGAAAGATGTGAGCGGAGAAGGAGTGCAACAAGCCTTGCTAAAGATCATTGAAGGGACGACTATTCAGATCCAAGCGAAACCAGAGCGAAATGCTCCCCGTTCGGGTGGATCACTAAATTCCAACCCAGGTAGCGGCGGTGGTAATTTTGGAGGATCATCCTTCACTTCAACCCCACCAGGATCCTCTGGCAAAGCTGAAGTTTACAATGTGCGGACAGACAACATCCTTTTTATCTTCTCGGGCGCCTTCGTAGGCCTAAACAAACTGATCATGGATCGGATATCGCGTGGCTCCATCGGGTTTGGCCAACCTGTACGGGCATCATCAAACTCGTTTAGTTCCCACAATTCTTCACATGCAGCTTCCACCCCACCTATTCCAATCCTGCCAGGCTCTGAGGAGGAAGCACTATATAGGAAGCATCTCCCTTTCTTTACCCCGGCGCCATTACCGTCTGGGGCCGGCTCCCCTGACGAAGAACCAACCTACTTTAACCCGCTTGACCTCCTTACACCCCCAGATCTCCAAACCTATGGATTTATCCCCGAGCTTGTGGGCCGCATCCCCATCACCACTGCTCTTTCCCAGCTCACCCACCCTCTCCTGCTCCGCATCCTAACAGAGCCACGCAATTCCTTACTCGCCCAATACACCACGCTCTTCTCCCTCTCAGGCATCGAACTTCGCTTCACAACACCTGCCCTTCACAAAATAGCGAATAACGCTATGTCAATGGCGACGGGTGCGCGAGGTCTGCGTACGGAAATGGAAATGATCCTCGGCGACGCCATGTTCGAGGCACCGGGCTCTAGCGTGAAATTCGTCCTCGTCACCGAAGCTGTTGCTGCACGGAAGGAGAAAGCCGTCTACCTTGCTCGTGGGCAAGGTGGCAAGTTCCACGCAATGATCGCCGCAGAGGAAGGCGAGTGGGAGGAGAAGATGAGGAAGAAAAAGGAGGGGGGCGGAGACAATAGTAACGACCGAAATAATAACAACAATGACAATAGCTTTGAGCAGTGGAGATCGCGAGCCAGGACAGATACGGCTGTTGGCGGGTTTTCGTGATGTGCAGCAAGAGCTAGCTACCATCATATAGGTTAGGTATGCTATGGAAGGGAATGACCCTGTACTGAATTGCCTTTTTCTCGAAGATATGTCTTGTCGACCTCGATACAAGAAAAGCAAGACATTCCATGACTAGATCGTGCCCATTCTTTATTTTTCTTGGAACCTCGTTCATGAATTCATCGTATTTGAAAGTGGATTCAAGCGAGTCATCCTCGCTACTCGCTGCAGGATTTCATATCTGCGCTTTGTCCCTTCAGTGATATAACGTATCCTTCCCCTGGTCACTCGGTTAAGAATCTCCAGCATATTTTTTTATTTGTCCTTATGTTTTTTTTTGGCTGTCCTCTCACGATCTGTCCTGCTCCTCTTCTTCACCGTCTTCACGTTGATCGATTCCCTCCACGGATTATTAACTTTTACGCTCACGCTTTATGATGACCAAACTAGGTAACCTGGAATTGTTTCCACTTGCTTTTCTCCTTTTTTATGTGTTTCGCATTTCGCTTTTCTGATCGTTTTGAATTTTCCATTTTTGTTTCACGATTTGCAGTTTTTGCAGTTTTTGCAGTTTTTGTATACGGGTTTACGCCCTGTATGTTTGGGTCGGATTTGTCATACCTTTCTTCCCATTTCCCATGGGTTGCAGTTTTTACTTATGCTAGTATAGTATGATTCAACATGAACATTAGTTAGTTACCTACATAACTAAGCTACCTAGGTATTCGTGTGTGTGTGTGTGTGTGTGTGTGTGTGTGTGTGTGTGTGTGTGCTCTGCTTAGGTGCTTTGACATGTCTCTCTTATTTGCTCTCTTGCCATGAAAATCGCTATAAGCCGCAAACAACTCCAAAGCACGTGCATATATACACTTAGCTAGAACATGGTAGTCGCTTAAAAAGCTAAAATTGAATACAAGCATATAAAGTACACAAAATCACGAACCAAACGAACCAAGAAACGGATTCCCCCATCCGGATCCTAACACTGAAGTATACAGCCTCCCCAGCATAAAAAATACCCAATACCTATCTCATCCCAGCTTGCATTGAAACGGTACCTAGGGTCTTTTTGTCGGCGGAACTTTCTTCTCGCCCTCACAGTCGCAGTCACGGTCACGGTCACGGTCACGGTCACGGTCACGTTCCCAGCCCCGGTTCTTGCCACCACTACTCTTCCTGGCGTTAACCTGCGCGGCGGAAGTCATGAGTTTTCGCTTGAAGTCTGGGTAATGCATGACTTCGATCTGATGGGGTGGAGAAGCGCGAGGTGTTTTTGTATAAAAGGTTAGATCACAGTTTGCTTCTCATTATTTTCGGAAGGAAAGATGGTTTGGGTGGGGGGCTGGTTGCTTGGTTCTTAAATACGTACATGAGTCCACGCTCGCCATCGCGGCTGCGGATTCTGCGTGGTTAGTACCACAAACCGCCGAAATCTGTTCGCATTGATCAACGCGTAACCTGCAAAATACTCAATGAGGTGATCAGCATTTCTCTCTTCCTGCGTCAGCCCCTTAGGGATATTCGGGTGATCATCCTCGCGTCGAGAGCCGTAATCCGGTATCTCGCGCGTCGAGATGAAGGGGTGGTGCTGCCCTTCATCATCTGTGAGTCCATCCAACGAGTCCGGAGAACCCTCGCGCCGGTAAGTGTTATAGTGTCCCACGGGATATTCGGGAATGAGGTTATCGATCGTATGGTACATTTGCCAAAGTCTAGAGAAAGAGAATACGCCGAGGCCAATTAGTCCCCGAAAGTAGACCCAGAACGAAAAGGGAAAACAAGACAGGGGTCCGGGTATTCACGTATCGTCTGGCCAGCTCGTGCAAATATCAAACAGCCAACGCTGTACGTTTGGCCGTAGAAACATCTTCCATGTCCCTGGAAACTTTCTCCTTATAAGACCTCCGAACCAGGTGAGCACATTTAAAGCGGCTTTTGGCGCCTTCAACATAATATCCTCCGTCACCAGAATAATCCCTCCATGTGGGAAAAGCCTTTGGAGGTGGCTATCGTGATCAAGATATTCAATCGGTTCAGCAAGGGAGATACTAAACACATTCACAGGAGCTCGTAACAATTTCGCAAGCATCGGTAGATTGTCGTAATGGATGAATTTCTGGTGGAACTGTCAAGCAGGATGGTTAACTTTGCTCGCACAGACGTATAATTTGAGATGAAAATTGAAAATTGAAAAAGTCTCACCAGTACAGTGCCGTTTGTAACAGTCTTGACAAACTTTTCCCAGTCACCCTCGATGCGATTAGAAAAGGCAATCATATCGTAGTGTTTTAAGAAGAGCAGGACCAGTTGAAACTCATCTTCTGCCTCTCGTGGGAAATGCAGGTAAAAAGATCGCGCGGTCCGCAGCTTCATGGTGGTATTCACAATGCTGAGCTCGTCATAAGTGATGCCAAACTGCTCTCGGAAAACGTGTACAATATCCATGGGGCCATTGGCTGCAGACAACATTTTCGACATTGAGGATTGGACTCCATCTTGCTGCACCATCGGCTCTATCGACTGCGGATTCATGTTAAAATGATTTTCCTCCCCATTTGCGCTGTGTTCACCGGCATGGTAAGGTATTTCCTTAGCAGAAACGGGCCGAAGACTGCTAACAGGAGCAAGACTACTCCGTACCGCAATACGGAGCCTCGCAGGCGGATGCACGCTCGACCCGTTCAAAAAGCTCCAATCTGGGCAATCTGACGCGAAAGCTACGATGACCGTTGATATTTCATCTCTTGGGTGATACCATAAGGCAGCCAACCGATTGTCCCTCAAGTAGTTTGCTAGTTCATTAACTGCCGTGGAAGTATCATCATACCCAAGTACCCAACCACTGCAGTATTTTAAGTTTTGCCTCTGTAGAATAAATCAGGGTTCAAATACTAATGTTGTTGATGTGTGCCAAGAAAGAGGAACTTACCCTATCACACAATTGTCTGTATTGGTCAAGGTTGCACACATCTTTAAAATGGATATCAATCTTGTTTTGTGATTTGAGGAGCACCAACTGCCAAATTGATTTTTTTGTTAGGCCTCCCAGCCTGACATCACCTATTTCCTTGCTCTCTGGGCCAAATCGGAGGTGAGCCAGCACTTCAGTCGGCTGGAACGATCGGAAACGTGCTCCTGTTCCTTTTATTCCTTTTGGTGTGGTATGATGACTTGGTCTTACTGGGCTGGTTTCGCGTGGGGGAAATGCGGGCGAGAGAACCATAGTAGTTTCCAGGTTATTGCTATTAGGAGAACCTTCATGGGACATGTGTGATGATGGTCGCCCCGAGGCGTGTTGAGCTTGATTGGGTTGATAGCTACCTCTCGCCTCAGTTGACGCATCCATTCTAGTTGGACTCTCATGAGAATGGCGACGTTCGTTAGCCTCATGATGGGGCCGATCTTGTTCAACGAACAAGCTTTCTGGATTGTGAGAGATATGCAAATCGGATGGCGATTCAGAAACTTGAGTTTTACTGTTCTGGGATGTAATCCATTCGCCTGGAGGCCTCAACTCCAGTTGCCTGATATCTGGTGTTAAGTCCCGCCGGATGGCTTTCTCATACCTGTTTTTAGAGGACAAATTTCGGAAAAACATAGGCTTGAAACCCCTTTGCTTTTTTGCTAGGATGGAACCAGTTCTATTCGCTGGCCCAGTGGGGATCAAGGGTCCTGGGACTTGAAATGGGTCCTTCACAGGTTCTCTAGGTGATGAGGATGACGGTGTCTGAGCTTGCGCGGGAGACAGCAAGGAGTGGGACAAAGGGTTAGTGGATGATGAGGTTTTTAATTTTAAAATTGGCCGCGCTTCGTGACGTGCAGAAGTTTTCTGCAACTTCTTTGAAATTTGCAATTGCTTTGTTGGAGATGGCAGTTTTGTGGATTCCGTGGATTGGAGGTTAGTTGCTGGAGGTCTGGCTGCGGAAGTGGCATCGCATTTATTCTTTTTGTTCGGAAATTCAGTCAATGATGGCCGTATTGAACCAGAAGCCTGAGAATTGCTTGGGTTGCTGTGGGATAGCGAGGGAGGAGCAGCCATTGCCGCCCCATGTTTTGTCCCGCCGTTGGACGAGCGTCGTCGTTTCCCCCGCAATGACTGCCAACCCTGCTCTTCATTTTCTCCCTCCACATCAACATCATCGCCGACGATAAAGCCATCTAAGTCAGAGTCACTGTCCCGGCTATCATAAGCACCAGAACTGTCCGTTGAAGGGGACACCGTGAGACCTAAGCGAATCCGCTTCGCTCGACGCCTGCGATGTCTGTCGAGTTTCGCGTTTTCAATTTCCTCAATCCTACGCGCCAGAGCTTCCACATCCACATCTAAAGACTGATGTTCTCCGGACGCAATTTTCTTGTTCCATTCCACCAAGGTGGTAGGATCACAAAATGACTCCTCCGGCTCCCACGTTGCTCTCTCCAGCGGATAGCCAGCCCACTTTACCAGATATGCATCACCATTTGAAAAGCTCTTTTGGGCAAGAATGGATTCAACTTCATATTCAGACTGCGTTTCACTACCAACAGTTGAAGTGACTGAGATGTCATCGTCGTCGCTTGTGGCTCCAGTTGACACGTCCTTGGAAGTCATGGCAAAATAGGAGATTTTGGCCACGCCAAAGTGAAAAGAATGTAGCAAACAATAGGGTATATGGCTATGAAAGGATGGCGCATCATAGACTTCGACCCGTCGTGTTTCGTATCATTATGGCATAAAGACACAACTCAGAGAGTAATGAATGATAGCTCAAGGGTGAATTCCGGCTTCTATGCAGAGACAAAGAAACTGCGTTTGTGTGAAAAGGTGAGGATGATGGCAGCAAGACACCCTTTCCAATGACGGGCTATTGGCGTAGCGTCCCGTAGAGCGTGTATTCCACCATCATTCATTCATAATATATCAACATATCCACTAGATATCAAACCATCCCCGGCTTTGACTTTGTCCAGCCAATCTACACGTGATGTATTTCTTGGCAACCTTCCAAGGTTCTTGCTGGGACAAATGCTTACTCAGCTCGTTCCTCCAGTCTCAGGAGGACTTGCCTTGCCACAAAAGTACCCAGTACTAAAATTACTCGCCAATAGACCTGGGGCACTAAGGTACCAGGTACTTACTATTCTGCCGCTCCACACCCTCCTGTTCCGTCTCCATCTCGAACTTCAGACAACACAGCTTCATACAGCGGATATCTGGTTGCCTGCTTCTTGTTCCCTGTCAACACACAACGCCTCCCACCACCCGATATTTACTTAACGCCATTGACTGGCAGACAGACTTTTACCTTTTTGTCAACCTAGCGCCCTGTTTCGAGGTTTATCTTGTTCCACTGTCGCTCTGATCACGCAGAAACGACTCGTTTTATAACCCCTTTCCCCGAGAAGAGAGACTGCAGCTCTCGCCCTCCACATCCTCCCTCATGGCTAACGACGAATATGATGTAAGTCGTTCTTCTCGTTCTCCTCCACTGCGTCTGTTTATGTGGTAATATCTAACCCTTCTGCAACTTCTAGTTCCTTTTCAAAGGTACGGCCCGCACGAGTTTTGCGCCGCTGCCTCACGCCACCATCCAACCCCTTCCCACCTCTTGATACCATAATAACTATGTCAAATTTTGCTCCATATAACTGACCAAGATCTCAACTTTACTTCGGGAACATAGTGGTCCTTATCGGAGACTCCGGCGTCGGCAAATCCAACCTGCTGAGCCGATTCACCCGCAATGAATTCAACCTCGATTCAAAGTCCACCATCGGTGTCGAGTTCGCAACCCGCTCTATCCAGGTAGACGGCAAGACGATCAAGGCTCAGATTTGGGATACCGCAGGCCAGGAGCGGTACAGGGCCATCACATCCGCATACTACCGTGGCGCAGTTGGTGCCCTCCTTGTATATGATACCACTAAAGAACAGACCTTCGCAAACTGCGAGCGGTGGTTGAAGGAGTTACGGGAACATGCCGACAAGAACATTGTTATCATGCTCGTCGGAAACAAGATCGATCAGAAACACGTGCGGGCTATTAAAACTGATCAAGGCGCTGAATTTGCGGGTATGTTGTAGCCTGTTTTCCCGTCTCCCATCCATCCTCTTGAGCCTAAGTTAGGAATCTCTTTATTTCTCGGGTTAACTGACCCATATAACAGAGGCAAGGAAGCTATCCTTCATCGAAACGTCCGCCCTCGACGCCACGAATGTTGAACTTGCTTTCCAAAATATTCTTACAGGTAATACAAATTCACATTTGCTATAACCAACTTACATTTCTCTCGTTCCTACAGGGTACAAGACAACTAACAGGCGTCTTTTTTAGAAATCTACCGCATCGTTTCCAGTAAAGCGCTCGAAAACGGTAACTCAGGGCAGAACCCTCTGGGCGACCGCAAGGTTGTAGAAATCACAAAGTCACAAGATGCAGACGCAAAGCAAAAGTGTTGCTAAAAAAAATATATCACAAGGGTTCTAGATTACCCCTCTAGAAACCTTCTCCTGGACAAGACGCTTACTCCCAATGAAAGACTAGTTGGTGGTGGCGGGATTTAGATATGACTGAGGATTTTTTTGTAACGTTTGGGTCCTGGTCTGGACGTATGGCGACTTCGCTTTGTTATTATTTTTGTTTTCTTCTTTTCTTCAACTTATTTTCTTTGGTCACCAAGGTCGTTAAACCTAAAGAACCATCCCGTTGTGTTTTCTGTATGTTGTCATGCAATGCCCCATGCCATGTCCTGTATTTACCTGCCCCGCATGTTTTTTATTCATTTTCGCCTCTTTCCCCAATTGAAACCTTCTTCTTTTCACCGTCATTCTACGGCCTAGGGAGAGCAGCCTGACGATGCGAAACACAAAAATTGACAATGGCTAACGTGGAATGTAATCGAGCATGGAAGGAGGGATAATCTGAAGAGCTGATGGTGTTTGATGACGACGTCCCCAATTTCCAGAAGTGAATGTTTATCAGCTATACGGGATCAATGATTTGTGGGGTTGCGGGTTGGCCTTTTTTTTTTTTTTTTTTTGCTTTTTTTTCTCTTTCTTTTCTTTTTTCTAACTGTTTCTGGCTTCATCTGTTTACTTGACCCAATTCCTTTCTTTTTCACCCTAGTTTCTTCTATATACTTCTATTTTCTTCACCTTCACATTCTTTACGATCCATTTTCCCCCTCTTTCTTCCCGTGGCTGCTAATTATTCTTGCAAATATAAACTAAATTTCTGTTTTTTGTTCTATTTCTTTGCTCCTCTTGTAGTGTGTGTGTGAGATTTAGATATGTGTGTTTAAGCTATCGCTTCCAGAATCATGTTCGGCACAATCCAGTTCTTGGCTCTGTCCGTCATAGAGTACGTACGTGTCACATATCCGGTTCTCGCCACCCAGTAGTTCACCGACCAACTCGAAACAAAATCGGCTGGTTCACATTATCTACTTGTAAAACTACCTATTATTCCAGATCGCCAAATCTAAACCCAACTCGAGACAAGTTAGATCAATCAAAACAAAAAGAATGAAGTTGAAAAATGACAGCAAGAAACCGAAAATTACGTATATGACGGTATATATATAACTATCAACATCCCCAGGTGAAGAAAGAAAGAATGGAAGAACAAAAACCACACCCCACAGAATTGCTGTCAGCTCTTCACTGTAGCAATACCCACTTCCCCATCAACAATCGAAAAATGCAGCTCCATATAGTCCCCGCCACGTTCGTTCATTACCCATTCAAGCGTCTGCCCGAATGTTTCGCCATTATTATCGAACCAGTCTCCCATCGACCGCACGTAGCTTTCCACCTGTCCCTTGAGGGGAGCGTTTTCTCTCAACCATAGCACCTGCGAAGGGTCCAGCTTCATCATGTCCTCGACAACATAGTAATGGTGAATTTGGTCGCCCCAGCCCTCCGTTCCGGGCTCGTGGTAGAGATCGGAGCGAAATTTGGTGGCATATCTGTTAACTGTTGAGATAATGGTGTTATTATTGCTGGTACTGTTTTTGGCACGGGAGGTCAGGAGCGCACGAAAATGGTGATTATTATTATCGATAGATGACGAAGCAGGTGCTGGTTTACCGGGGTGGGCGAGTAGCGAGAACGGAATGGGCGGAGTCAGCGAAGAGTGATCTAGGTGGAAATGAGTGGACGTCGGTGTGTTCTCCGGGAACCTTTTACGAAACTTTCGCTGGATCGTTTCATTGCTCGGACAGATTTGGTTCTGCACAACCTCACGCATAACTAATCGAAAATCTTCTATCTCAGCTAGTTCGTTCGTCGACCAGTTGTGCAAGAGTTCGGCTCGTTCATGGACGATAGACGGGAGCGTGCGACTGGTTCGCGGAAATAGTTGGCAGTGGAAAGCCCTTGAGTACAGCCAAAGACGGTACGCAGCTCGGCGTAGCACGAGGCGTTCCTGCGCATCCAAGACTCGGCGGTTTTCAAAGTCCACCTTCCATTTCTTAATCGGATAGATCTCCTCCCATTTCTTGGCCACGCGACCAACTTCGAAAGCCTGCTGGATCAGGGAGAGGGATATCGGCGCCTCACGGGACACATGTGCAGGCTGACTAGCATTCTGGGTGATTAACTGTATTATATCCTCCAGGGGCCCGAACTCGGCATTTACGGCGTTGGCAAGGATGGGAAGCTTTTGCGAGGAAGAGAATACACCATGAAAGCGACGACAGGTCAAGGAGAGATTCAGAACATCGGCGATTGAATTGCAGGAGTAGAATATTTGGAGCAACAGCTCCGTAGCAAATGTATCAAGAGGCATTCTAGTAATCTATCTCACATTCATTTGGTCAGTCATTGCAAATGGGGCCACCCATTGGAATAGAACGAGAAAGTGTTACTTTTTTTCTATTTCTTTGTTTCTAGTTTTTTGGTTCTATAGGATTTGGAAGAAATTCCTAATCGGGGCTTCTGGAGCAATATCTGAGGTAAAATGAGGGGTTGGAGAGAAGCGTTCAGGGCAACGCAGGGGCAACGTAGCAACACTGCCTCTGCGCCAAAACAAATGGATGGATTAACTGGACAGCACCCCGCCTTTGGGGCTATCATAAAAAAGGGTCACATCTCTGTGGAGTCTATCAGGCGCCAGAATCGAGGAATGTATAAAGAGCCGTGAGAGGCTACAATGGACGGGGGATGCCATGATTAATCGTGGTGAGAACAGGAGAAAGACCAGACGAAAAGAGAGGATGAAGTCGACGCGGCAGAAGTTGGGAGCGGAAGATGGCGTAATTATGTAAGCTTGCTGGCAGAATTCCTGATTAGTAAGCTGATAAATCAGGTAAGTTAACTAGTCAGGGGTCGTCAAGTCAACATCAACTGCATCAAGCACGACAAAACATCTCCAAGTCAAAAGAAAAAATGCACGTATATGAAAGTATACATTCTTACAGATCCATGGATGGGGCTTTTGGTTAGGCCTACATAGGCAGAGATAGCCTATTATCGGATTCACCCATTTTTAGCTATGCTTTGCGCTTCTTGAATCTTGAACCTATTGAAGGCACGAGCAATATACATCTTCCACCACTATCTTCCGTCATGCGCCTCTGAAGATGAATGATATGTTATATCGTAACTTAGTAGAAGGGAAAGATATTTTCAATTGAATCCATGGCATTGCTGTTTGAACTGGCCATTAACCACCCTCTGGCAAGCTGAGAATACATGGTGGGATCTGAACCTCTTAAATGCCATCCAGCCTATACTCGCGAACGCTGAGGAACATAATAAAAGCAGTGTACGATTATGATAATGACCATGGCCAACAAGAGTTGCATAAAGTTAATTGGAGGCCCTCCCCTGCACGGAAATATCAGTGGAAACTACCACTTCTTCCCACCTATCAAGGAGCGCCAATGTATCAGAACACTTTCTCCTAATGATTTCAAGCGCATCTCTTCCCAGAGGAAGACGTGCAGGGAACTCCCGATCTTTGCCAACACCTTCGTTTCTCACGACGTCAATAATGACCTTCACCGCTTTCCGTGGATCACCCGGCTCGTTCCCAGCTGTGGCAGCAAGGAATTCGTCCATCATTTTGGTGGCCGTCGTATACTCTGGAATCGGGCAGAGATTCTTACAGACATTCGCGGGGGAAAATACCCGTGTGCGAAACAGCCCTGGCTCGACCAGAAGGGACCGGATACCCAAGTGAGCCGTCTCTTGCTGCAGAGCCTCGAACATGCCTGTCATCAAAATTGTAGCTTAGTGCTGACCACGAGGAGTTCTTGAACAGAAGGTACATGCATACCTGCAACAGCGGATTTCGAGCTATTATAGGCACTGCCTCCCAATGTTCCTTGCCATCCCGCAACTGACCCAATGACCACGATGGTGCCAGCCCTCCTGCTCCTAAAATGAGGGAGGATGGATCTGGTTACGTTCGACGTGCCGAACACATTCGTCCTGAACTGACCCATAAACTTCTCGTCACTAGACAATTTGTCATTAATCTTGCTCCTTGGTTTTATTGGGCGGATCATGGATTTATTCCATTTTATTTTATTTTATTTATACCTGATACCCTCAAATACTCCAGCCTCCAGATATCCGGCGTTGTTGACGAGAACATCGATGGCGCCGTATATATCAATTGCAGCTTTAACTGCAGTCATAATTTGCAACTCAGAATCTGCGAGATCCAACCTCATGATCTTTGCACCAGCCTCTTCCAGTGCAGCTAACTTTTGAACTTTTCGAGCTGTCGCGATTACTCGTTCCCCTCTTGCTAACAGCTCCAGAACGAACTCATAGCCAAAGCCTGAAGAGCATCCTGTCACCAGCCATATCATCGGAGACATATTCAATTTGTCGGCTGAGGACAGAACGATTGAGGATATGTAAACTGTTAAAAATTAACTTCCGTGTGTTTCAATTGAAACTTGAATGCTAGGCATGTGTCAATTAGATGATTAAAAGGGGGCACTTACTTATACTTATCATCCCATTCCCATTCTGTCATGGAGGACGACGGTGACAAACATAACGTGATGTTCTGCTTCCCAATTATAACGATTGCGATGTGGTTAGTCCTAGGCAGCATCTCGTTATGGTAAAATATGCCGTCATAGTGCTGACCAAGTATCAGCTGTCATTATTCTCGAAAAAAAACTTTGCTAATAGACAACAGCAGGCCTCAAATCTCAAGATCATGTTGCTTTAGCACTCTATGGGAACTAATTATGAACACTTTTCGTCCCTTTCTGCCATAACTGCACTACTCTCCCGTATCCCTTCTCCCCTCTCCCCGGCCAATGATCACGGAACCCAATGACACAAAACTATCAAGAGTATCCTCCTTCGCCCAAATATTCTACCGCCCTTTTGTTCCCATTTGCACGGTATTCTGGAGCTTTAACTCTAGTAGACTTGCTAGCTGAGAACAGGTTCATTCACAGTCAGCAGCTTCGCAACACTTCAAGCCTTTAGTTCATGATTAGCGATGGTCAGGCGGTAATAATAGCCTTCCGGAGTAGTAAGTTATTCCATAGATTGTATATCCCAGTGAAAAACTGCCAGTTCCAAAGAAGAAGAATCCCATTTACATGGCGCTGGATCCAATCATCGTTTTGCTTGTGTTCCAGAGCAACGAAGAATTAAAAGATATTGAAAAGTAGAGGAAAACATTAAACAAAATTTAAAAAATAAACGACATGAAAATAGATTGGAAGTAAACAAAAGCGACCCAGAACAGATGATCCAGACGGTTTAGTCAAATGAACAAAATGGGGAAAAATAGAACGGGTCAATAATCCCTCAAAACAGAAACCAACTCATCCAACCTCCCTACTTCCCCCAGTAACAAAGCCTCCTTGTCCCGCCATTCCTTCAACGTCTTCAACTCAGCCGGGGATAAATACTTCTCCTCATTCCCTTTAACGTCTGTTCGCTCAGTCTTCTCCAAAAAGAGCTTTAATTTATTCCTCTCGACGCCAATCCGTTGCAGACAGCGCGACATACACTTGTATGTATCTTCCAGCACCATCCTCGCGACGCGATCCGCATCGAAGAACCAGAGATACATCGTTCGCGACGGCTGCCGCTGCGCATCGCGGGGTACTTCCTGCAGGTCCACGAAACCAGCCGTCTCCATGCGCGCGAGAACCTGGCGAAGCTCCTTGGACGCCATCAGGCTGATCTCCTGCAGTCGTTTCTCGTCCAGTTTGCCCTTTGCGGCGAGGACACGGATGACGCGAACGGCGATGGTGCCGAAGCGGGATTCGATGATTCGTTCGAGTTCGAGGTGGCGGAGGTGGCGGGCGAGGTGGCGGAATTCGACGGCCCAGGTTATCATGCCTGTCTGCATGCTGCGTGTGGAGAAGATGTTGGGCTCCTGGGCAAGGAGCGAGAGGTGTTGCTCTAGTTCATATACGCGGTTTTTGCCACGATTTCGGTTGCCTGTGCCCGCTGCCTCGTCATCAGCTTCGTCGTCGTCACCATCGGCGTCTCCATTGAGGCCCATGTGTCCGTTGGCAAGAGGGTTCTTCGGATCACCTCCAGCCATGGACCCCGAGAGGTCTAGGTCGGGGTCTAGGTCGGCCAAAATGGTATGCAACGGGATAGCAACGGAATACTGCTCGCCTTCCTCCCCCTCCGGAGCACGCTCCAAAGATTTCCGGCATGCGGGCGTTTTAAGCTCAATCCTGTGGAGAAGAGTTTCGTAGACTTGAGACGTCACACTGGAGGTATGCTGCTCAGCCAGTTTTGTTAATCGTCGATTTCGTAATGCCACCTCAAACTTTTGATAGTTGACACGGACGACCATGTTGGGCTGCGCTATGTTAGCACTATATGTCAGATATAGATAACCCAAGCAGAGAGAAGTAACTCACGTCCATTGGGGCAGTGTCACCATCCACATAGTCATCACCGTAAAAATCATCATCATCTACATCCTCCTCGTCCTCCGACGCATGTTCAAGCTTCACCCTCTTGTTCGACGAGGTCGATGTCGATTGCCCCGCACGCCTCTTGATACCGCGGGGTAGCCCGTCTCCCAGCGGGCCTTGAGGTATAGTCCCGTCCGTCTTCTCTTTAATATATGTCTCCACTCCGGCATCGATTGCCTCCTGGAGCTTTTTACCTTTTAGACCGCGGACGTCTGATCGAGCACCGACAGCTCTTTCAGCGTCGTCAACGAGATCTGCCGGACTTTGAAAATGCGCATCCCGTACTCGCATAATATATCCGTAGGCAGCAAGTGAGCGTAATGTAGGGTGAAGTTGCGAGGCGGTTGCCTCGTTGTGGTCGCCATTAACGCCATTTTCTGGTGCCCCTCCCGCTGCATCTTCCTCTTTCCCCTCTAGGTTCGCACCAATATCCTCCTCTTCTTCCTCCTCACCAGGATGAACCCCATTCAAACCGTTTGTAGTTGCGCCTTTTCGCGCTTTATTTGCGGCTTGAGGCCGTAGCTCTGGCAGACTTTCCAAATAGCTGATTCTCGCATGGCCGAGATACAAAATTGTCGACAGCACCTTTGCAGCATATCCCCCGAGCTTTTCCTCCACGAATTGTAAAATCCTGCCCGACCGTACCAGATTGTATGCTGTCCTCCAGCCAGCTTCATAGTATGTGATACCGTCGTCCAATGAGGTGTAGTGGTAGATGAGATGTTGCTGGATTAGCACAGCTAGGCCGTGTCTAACTTGTCGAGGGGACAGACGGGTATTCTGAACAATGCGAGGCAGAGGCTGGCGGCCATGGTATAGCAGATAAGAAAATATCAACTAAGCGCAAAAAAAGAAAGCAAGTTAGATTCCCCACTAGTTACTCTGCCTGGCGGCCAGACAAAATGATAACATACAGAGTATAGCTCCCCAAAATTGTCCGTAATCAACAGCTTGCAAAGCTCTGCCGCATACTAACAATCCAATATCAGCATATTTACGAATGATATATCCACAAGCGGTGACAAGATTTAAAGCTCACTTGAGACATGATGTGTGCCGCCCTCGCTTCCTTCTAGAGAAAGTGCCGGCTCCTCTAGAAGTGACCCCAATGTCACCGTTGAATATTCATGGGTGTTCGAACGCAGCTGATACGAGACAATCGAGCGTGGGACTAAACGAATTGGCAGAACTACATGTATTCATAACTCATATCTGTATATTATCTCATGGTTCCACCAAGGTTTCTTCATGGCTCTCGATGTTTCTCGGCAGAAAAATATCCGCGCTATTCCCCTTTGGGCTAACTGCCCGCGGCCTTGTCTACGTCACATGATATCGGAGAAATCCGGCTCCCGGATGCCAAGCCTTCGTCAACACAGCCAATCAGCGGCCGCCTAATCCGCTCCTCGGCTTAATCAGCATCCTTCCGCTTTTGAACCTCATCTATCAAAAGATATCTCGATGAAACCGCCGAAGACGCAACAGAGAACCCTGTGAATCTTCTCTCCCACCGCCAATTGCTGCCAATTGCTGTCAATTTCCCCCGTTCTCTTTTCTCCCACTCCGCTCCTATTGCCCCAGGTGCGTGCGATCATGCTTTCGAGGTCTGCTTTCGGCCGGAATGCGCCGCGTTGTCTCCGAAATCAATGTATCGCCCAACCATCCTCTCGCCGTGGCATGGCGGCGGCGGCCAAGGGATTCGATTTCGAGTCTGGTGAAGCTGCTGGCGTGAAATTTGCTAATAGAGAGGTTGCCGGACCTACCACCACTTTGTCGCTCGTTGCGAAGGCTGGCTCACGATACCAACCTTTCCCCGGTTATTCCGATTTCCTGGAGAAATTTGCTTTCAAAGTGAGTCGGCTGCCCAGCCATCTAGCATTGTTTTCACAGATTATTGGCTTCCATTAGCAATATATACGGCTGGATGACTGATGGTATATACCTGCAATTTATTAGTCTACAACCAAGCGGTCAGCGCTGCGGATCACCAGAGAGGCTGAGTTGCTTGGTGGGGAATTGTCTGCGTCTCACTCCAGAGAAAACATCGTCCTTTCTGCCAAATTCCTCAACGTTGATCTTCCTTACTATCTAGAAGTCCTTGCGGATGTAATATCAAAAACCAAATACTCAGGTAAGCAGTGCTCTCTAACAATGGGTATGAACGTGGCCGTGGCGGCTTTTCTAACGATAAACCTTACCATTTAGAACATGAACTCGATGAGCTCGTCATGAGCCTTGTTAAATACTCCCAGAACGGCCTCGTATCAAACCCAGCTGCCCAAGCACTGGATTCCGCACATAACGTCGCCTTCCACCGTGGCCTTGGAGAGAATTTGGTTCCTCACGCCAATTCGCCCTTCGGAAAGTATGTTGAGGCAGAGGGAATTGCCGCATTTGCTGAGGGCGCATACTCGAAACCATCCATTGCCGTCGTGGCCAGTGGCGCCAACACTGCCGATTTGTCCAAATGGGTTGGCCAGTTTTTCCGTGACGCCCCAACCGCGTCGACCACCACTGGGCCATTCAGCCCCAAGGCTTATGAACCAACGAAGTACTATGGGGGCGAGGCACGAATTGCAAGCAAGGCCGGCAATGCCGTCGTGATTGCATTCCCCGGATCCAGTGTCGCAGGCAGCGGTGCCAGCTACAAACCAGAGCTCGCTGTGATTTCTGCACTCCTCGGAGGCCAGTCCACCATCAAATGGTCTCCTGGATCCTCCCTCCTCGCAAAGGCCACCGAAGCATTCTCCGATGTATCCGTGTCGACCAACAACGCTACATATTCCGATGCTGGTCTTCTCTACATCACCGTTTCCGGAAAGGCGCAGAGTGTCGCCGCCGCCAGCAAGAGCGTTGTCGAGGCAATCCAGAACGTCGCGGCCGGCAACGTCAGCAGCGAGGAGATTAAAAAGGCAACCGCCCTCGCCAAGTTTCGCGCATTGGAGGCTGGGGAGAACTCCGCGCTGAGCCTCGAGTTCGTCGGATCTAGATTGGCGCATGGCAGCAATGTTGTCCAAATTGCCGAGGTTGGTCAGGGCATCGAGAAGGTCACCGAACAACAAGTTAAGGCAGTACGTATAGCCCACTTTATTCCTCCCTCCCTCTTGAATTCCACCACTTTTTCTGTATTTTTGTATTTCTTTTCTTTTCTTTTCATTTTATTATTTATTGAATCAAGCTAATATAATGAAAATCAAAACAGGCGGCCAAATCTCTTCTCTCTGGAAAAGCCTCCGTCTCCGCAGTTGGCGATTTGCATGTCCTCCCCTTCGCCGCGGAAATCGGCCTAACCGTCTAAAGGCGCAGCATGTTGCCGCTGTCATTTTCATTGTCACTGCCATTAATGTACCATTGTCAATTACCGCCGTTTTATCCTGTTACATTAGAGAGACCTTAAAAATCTACCCACAATATACTTCCTTTTCATATTCCTCAAGGTTCCATTTTCGATAACAAACAAACAAACAAACAAAAAACGAAGCAAGCCAGAAACGTGAACCACTCGACCTCGACTCAAAAGCCAACGCCAACGCCAACTCCAGACATTTTTCCTTTTTTATTTACTTTTTGGCTCTTCAGTTATGTTTATTCCATTTGTGTATATCCTTTTCCCGCAACCTTGCCCACAATTTACTTGTGTCTTGTACACGCTCAACGCCACATCACACCTCCATCCCATTTCTTTATATTTTCTTCTTGTGTAATTGTATGCAGATAATCAGCTCTCTCTTAGATCAAGGTACATATATAAGTGCTAGCTAGCTCATCCGCGAAAGAGCGGAGCAGGGGAAGTGGAGAACCAGAGGGGGAAAAAAATACGTACTTACGAAAAGGATATTCGCAGATAACATTTTCCATTAATGAGAATTGTAGTTTGACTGTGCCTGCAGCTGAAAGAAGCCTTATAGTAATAGAGCCGTAGGTTTTATCATATAGTTAAGGATCCCACCTCTAATGATCACATACATATTCAATATAGACATTAGTTGGTTCACATCCAATCTGAGGATATTCTGGTCCTTGTGTGTATGTACTGTACAAAATAGTCATTAAACACATATGCGTGAACAGGATGTTTCAAGCAATGTTCAGAACAAGTAATTGTATATTAAAATATATTTGATTAAAGGGGGTGAGAAAGGCCAGCGTCCCCACATAAATCTTCTTGTGAAACATAAATAGGGAACCTTAGTGAACACCCACATTTTGACACCATGGAAATGGGGGATATGACTACGAAGATCAACAAAAAATGATACCGAAAAAGACACACAGCCCCTAAGCTAGCCCTATCCCCATCATAGCACGCTATCAGCAGTCACCTCACAACCCCGAATATCCCCTCCGACTACCCTCTCCTCGCCGACCCATCCTCATCAACCGTTTTCACACCCTCCACCAAAATTCTCATAACCTCTTCATGTCCCCTGTGCCTCGCCGCCTTCAGCGCCGTCCCATACTTGCCCCCTTCCCATCCCACATCCGCGCCCCCATCAACCAACAACCTTACAATCTCCGCGTGCCCCTGCAACGCCGCCGCCTGCAATGCACTGCCAAATTGATACCCGCGCGCATTAGGGTCCGCTTTATGCTTTAGCAGCAAGGCGACGATTTCTGTATGTCCCTTGAAGCTTGCAGCCTGGAGCGGGTTGCCGAAAAAGAAGCGCTTGTCGCGGTTGGGGTCTGCGCCGCGAGTGAGGAGATGGCGGACGATGTCTGTATGGCCTTGTGTTGCTGCGGCGCGGAGGGCGGGAATGAGGTGGTGTGTGTGTGCAGGGGAGGAAGGGTGGTTAAGGCGGTCGTAGTAATGGGATAGGAGGGATTTGATGATCTGGGTGCGGCCGCGGATGGCGGCTGCTTTCAGGGCGAGGGGGAAGAAGGATTGGAAGGATGTTTTGTTTTCTGGGTGATTTGTGAGGAGGAGATGGAGAATCTGTGGGAGGCCGTCGAAGGAGGCGGCGAGCAGGCTGTTGATGTATATTTCGTTGTCAAGGGTTGGGTAGCTGTGTGGGCGAGAGGTAAGGAGGAGCTGGAGAATATCGTGGTCGCCGAGGGAGATGGCGGTTTGAAGGGCTGTGCTATAGGACTCCGGGGTAAGATGGCCGGGGCTCGTCTTGAGGAATTTGCGGACAGCAGAGATGTTGCGGCTTTTGACGGAGGCGAGGAGGGAAGTTCTTCGTGACGCTTCTTCACCGAATGTTGGTGAAGTGGAGAAAGACGGTTTCCAGCGGTCAGATTTTTTGTCGTGTGGCGATTGGACCGTTGCGCTGGCGCGTAGCCTGGTTTTAAAGTTGCTGCGAGGGGATGGTGGTGATGATGCTGCCTCCTTTGGGTCCATAGAAGCACCTTGCTGAAAGGCAACAAAGCGCGATTTTTCATGCAAAGTCGCATAGTCAGAATCGGTATCATCACCCGTAGAATCTGTGTCCGCTGCCTCTCGGGGTTGAAAGGTGCCCGACTCCACCGCCTCCGCAAACCAATTCAGGATAAACTCCCTATTGGCATCGAAGGCGGCCACGGTAATTCCTATCTCCTCCAGCTCCTTGCGAATGGTACGCCAGGTAAGCTTATCATTGGAAGATAGCGAATCGGCCGTCTGCTCGGAAATGAGCGAACTTTCGCGATTGCCCATTTTATGCACGGACATATAGCGATCGAGCTTTTGCTGAACAGTGAATTGGGATATGCTGACGAAAAAGTTAGTACATCAAAACATCAGAGCAACATATAGCCTGGCAATAGGACTTCACTCACCTCACAAAGGTATTCAACATAGAAACATTAGAAGCCAATCGCGATCTCAACTCCCCGATGTCTTCCGCACCCCACTTCACTCTCCCCCAAGCGTTAGATTTCTTCCTCCCCAGGCTCTCATATCTGTCAATCAACGACTGCAGATCCACCAACACTCCATTGCACCCATCCGCAATGATACGTAAATTCTCTTGGGCAGAGGGTGGTAGAGCTGCAGGTGTTTTACATGCGGAATTGCCAGCCGTACAGTCATCCTGACTTTGGCCGCCAGGGAAAAGAGCCTCCTCGGCCTCTCTCAACACGGCATGGAGCGAAAGAACTTCAGACGAAAGGCTTGCAAAGCTACTGGGTGCAGATTTGCAGGATTTGTAGAGCTTCCATGAGAGGGTTGTGAGGGATATGAGGTCTGTCACAGAGTAACCGAAGCTCATTGCGCATATGGTAGGTTTCTGTGCGTTCTGGCTAAATGTTGAGAAAAGACCGTTTTCAACTTTGATTTCTATGAGATGTATGGGTAGAAATCGACGTGGTCACGGTCAACAAAAATACGGCCTCTGGTGGGCTGTGCCGTGAATAAAAACGATTCGAACTCTCAAACCCCTCACTCACCAATGAGCAACGACCGCTGGTAGAATTCAACAGGATATTGACAGGAGGAAATCAAGTCATGTCGTAGTGGCAAGTCCTGGAGGTCTGAGGCATCAGGTAAAAAATGACATTGAAAAGTAACCATTTTGACTGTTTGTGATTCGAGTTCTCATCTTGGATACTTTCAAGGTCGTGAGGTTGTTTCAAGTTTTTTGGTGTTTGCCTGACGAGGCTGAGCGCGGTCATTCAGCCGATTCGACCATTGCACCCGGGCTTGAAACAAACATAAAAGTTAGGAAAGAAGGAAGGAAAAAAGAAAAAAAGAAAGACAAAAACACGCCACTGGCTGCGTGCTTGAAGCCGCTGGCCTATAACTAGCTTGGATTTAAATGGCGGCTTCGAGGATTTCCAAATATCATGACGGTTGTACCCTGCTGGGGCCGTCGTCGAGAATTTTTGCCTTGGTGATCTAAATAGCCTCGTTCACGCCGTCAACCGTTGAAGTCAACAAGGGGGGGGAAATGATGTTGGAAGTTCGTGTTTATCCACCTCGCATCCTCGCCTCATGGCCCAGCAGCTCCCCCGCAATCATAGCTAATTTCACGAGCAGCTCTAATGGCCTATCCTAACAGACCCAATCGACCAAAGTTGCGTTTCAGAGCGCAGCCAAGCACAGCTCTCACCTCGTCCTGAATCGATGGCTGTAGTCGAGGCATATAGGCCCCTCAGCCGAATTGCCATTCCTGGCTCTGTCCACTGGCCCTCATATATAGCTTGGAATTTTTGGCGGCCACTCATCAGAGACCATGACAGAACGGTTAATTGGGGTAGGGCTAAAGGATTTACTCGTTCCAGTCAGGAAATCAGGAAACCCAATCCCACTTGGTTATATCCTTCGCAGAATCAACAAAGTAGTAGGTGATTAGCAGATATATATATATATATCCTCCCTTTTCACCAGGGACCCACCGTGTGCGCATGAATCAGTTCAAAATTTCGCTCTGCCCAAGCTTCAAGCACCTGGAAAACTGCGGGTCCGGGCCATGCATGTAGAGTTGAATGTAGGGTGCTTTACCCCCAAGGTTGAAACCGTTTTGGGAAACCAATTGAGCTAGCGTACGGCCAAACTGATCTGTGAGTCGTGAGAAACTTGTGGCGAGGCACTGCTGCTGGCCAATGGAGAGTATAGAATGTGGGGCGATGGGAGAGAGTAGGCTACTAGACGCCACAACCGCAGCAAGCGCGGCATTGTTAGCCCGATGGCAGGCAGGTACGCGGGGAACAGCACGCAGGCGTAAACGATCAACTGGTTGCAAGACAAATGAGGACAAAAAACGGTGAATATAGGTATTTATATATATTAAGTAAACAGATCAATTAAAAACGAAAAAAGGTAATAAAAAAATGATAACTGATTCTATCTATAACTTTATTACATCGTATATGTAACCTGCACATCCCTGCCATGTCACACAGGCTCTAAAACACACCAGGAATAAAAATGAACAAAAGCCAAGTATACAGAAGTAATTCAAGACAAAGCACCAAATAGGCAAGTATAGAAACGGCGGGGGTAATCGCTGATACGGAAAAATAGTCAACCCGACAAGAAGTCGTTTATGCAATAATCAAAGGCTCCGGATACCGCGAAACTACAGATGCCTCGGCTGACATAAAAGTGAGTTTGTCTCCAAAGGTATGATGAGGATTTCTGATAATTGCCAGCCGCCATTCATACATCCACCAGCTCTCTAGTGCTTGGCAGTAACCTGGTCGCCTGTTAGTTTCTCGACGGTCTCCTTGGCCCTGTTTAGAAGAATGTTGTTAGCATAAATGATAAAACACGACAGCAAAGATAGTAGTATAAAAACCACAACAAAGTAGGGGAAACGTACATATCACCCAAAGCAACCATGCAAATAGTCTGCCAAATGCCCAACCCAATCCGGGGTGTAACGCCACGATACAATCCCTTCAACCCATTGGAATCATAGATATACTTCAACGTCTTACCCACGGTCAAATTCTTCGGACGATTGGGATCAACCGTCTTACTCTGCATCTCAACTCGAATAACCTCGATCGGCTGATTCCATGCCGACAGGCCACCACCAAGCCCGGACGCAATGACCTTTTCAAACCCACTGAGCTTTTCAGTCTCCTCTTTCCCAGTGAACCTACGAATCGCCGTCTCCGCCAATCTCGACAACCCGAATCGCGATCCCCAATTCGTAGTCTGTCGAATCGCCACCGCATTCACGCCCTTGTTAATTCCCCTTATCCCCTCCTTGCGGTAAATATCCATGAAGGTCGCAAAGGTGCCGGGAGGCTTCACGCCTGTCGCTGCCAATTTGTGCTTGGTGATCTCGACCGTCTTCATGCACGTGCAAAAGCCCATAGTAGCGTAGGCCTGCGCGATGCCGCCAGCCATGCCGCCGCTGATGCCGCCGACGAAGTCACCGGCTCCGAAAGATTTGGCGTAGAATTCGGCTTCGGATGCGACAAAGAGAAGGACTGCGCCTTTGGTGGACGCCTCAATCCAGGCCCACGGAATGAGACCTTGGTAGTCTATATATATTCATATGCGAAATTAGGAGATGATGGCGCGAAAATTAAGAGGGTGGGGAGGGATAATGGGTTTTTAGAGAAAACGAACAGCCAAGTACACCGCCACGACCCCAAATCCGACGCATGGCGCCGGCGAAGCTATCGCTCCTGTTGGCGGCCATAGTCGTCTTGATCACTTCCAGCGGCTACAGTATATTAGAATTTGATTTCCTAAGCTTCACAAGACGCATATGGAGGAGAGAAAATTTACCTGTCCCAGCGTCGTTACCCTAAAGAATGAATTAGCAAAAAACTGACCCATTTTTCACTCAAGCAAGGGAAAGGAAGAAAGCAAATACTTACTCGAACATATTCAAACCAGCCCCAACTGCAGACAAACCATGTTGGGTCAGCAAGCCGCAATATCATCCCTTTTTCACTGAACTTGTTTCCTCCACTTGGGGCTAACGAGACAAGAATATACAACTCACGTAGTAGGTTGCTAAACTTGATAGGCTTTTTCTCGAGGGGTTTCGGCGAACCCGCCGCGGGAGAGATTTGAGTAACAGACATGGCTGGCGGGGGCTCAATTGAGGACACTGGGGTCGCTGAAAGGGGCCCTGACCAAGGGAATAGGGGACGTCTTCGTCGGAGGGGAGGTGAAAAGGCGAGAGAAAAAGGGACTGTTCTTGTTAGCTTTTTTTGAGTCTTGTGGATTTGGCGGAGGCAGCTCGGGAACAGGGATGAAAAAAAAGGAGTGGAGCAATGTAGGCATGTGGCTCATGATAGAAGTTGGTCTCTCGCAAATACATACAGTTTTGGTTTCCTTGTTTCTTAGCCTCTAACGGATTCTAGACCAGGGAGTTGATCGAGACGGATATGGAGGACGGGATGAAGCTGTTCTGTATCGAATTGTCGAGTTTCCTTTGAACGTACGTTGTTGAGTCGGATTGGGATCGGGATATTCAGGGTGAAACTGGATACTTGAAGGGGGGAAAAGATCTGGCGAGGTCCGACGGTTAGCCGCAGCCACCTGAAGCCGAGAAAGAACGCAGCAGCCGCAACAACAACAACAAGACAACAAAGCCACCTACCAAGTGTATTTCCGACTGTTATTCTTCGTCTTCTTCTTGGAGTGTACCGAATATCGAGCAAATCGCGTCAACAAATAGCTCAAGCAGAAAAAAAACGGCGACAAACTCCCAAATCACGGGGCAAAGGTAATTGCCGAATGCGGAAATCCCAATGGATTATGTAAGGTATTTCACCACTTCCTTGGACAGTTTGTACTTCCCCGCCAATTTAGTATGGGGAGGTACTTGTCATGCTAAGTCGGTGAGATGGCACGAAATCACATGACAATTCCAAAAGTATTTGGTAAACTGCGTTAAACTTAATTTGGCCGGTTGGATACTGCACTAGTCTGAACATAGACTAGTGCGGCCGTTGGTTGGGATGTGGCTGAAGCACGTGACTGTGTGGTGGCTCAACAAGAAGTTCCACCGGCAGTATCAAAGTGTCCATAGGAAATAGTTACATGAGTCGTCCACGGGTCCACGGGTACCTGTTGTTTCAAGGGTTTCAAGGGTTTCAAGGATGCTACCTAGGTAAACCCAATCTTCAGTCTTCCTCGCCACGGTGTTTGAGGAACATCGGTTGGGAAATCCCTTTTTTACAATTACTTGAAGATTTTCAATCGGATACATCTGCCCCCGAAATTCATTCAACTCACTAACTACACAATGAATTAGGCTTTATTCTCGAGCTATCACCATGAATATACTTGGTGTTTAACTACTATGTAATGAGTTAAGGACAGCTAATGTTTGATTTGATTAAAATTTCACATGAAGACGCTGATCAATATGAAATGAGCTCTTTGCCTGCCTCTGATATGAAGATTCCAAATATATATATGTATATATATACATATATACATACATGTATTTATATCTCCATTAGATTTAGAATTCCCAAGGCAACAAATGTTCAATGATACATCTGCTCTGCCTCCCTTAACTCACGGCATATGGCCTAGCAAGTAGTGCGCATGTACATGTTGCTATAACCGATGCCCACTTCAACTCCCTTTTCTCACGCCGCCCCAGGCAAGTAGAAAAGCAAAGAAAAAAAAAAAAAAGAATGGATAAAGTAAAATAAACTAAACTAAAAGAGTGTCCTCCCTTTAGAGACAAGTGCCAAGAGCCCCCGACTTAGGCTGATAACAAAATGTGCATCCAATAAACTTGCATTCTTCATCCCTGTAGCAAGTATGATGTTTACATTCATCGGGCGGGATTTCTAGCGGCGTCCTCCTCGGGGGCTTACGACTGAATGACCTGGCTAGCTGTTCCCGCCGCTCTAGCTTGTGGATCTGCGGATCCTCAAACTGGCGCGGAACTTTGCCTTGCTGGTCGAAGGAACGCAAGGCAAGGTCTGGCTGAGTATAATGGGTGCCCTCGTGGTCGCTGGACAAGCCCGCGGCCCCTAGGAGATCCGGGGATTGGGGATTAGGAATCGCCGTCGTTGTTGCGTGGCTTTTTATTTTACTCTTATCAGATCATGGTTTTCCAAAATTTTCGCCCGAGGCGGAAAACATGTATAGTTACTCGGAACGAGCGAGTCTTTTCAGGTAGGCAAGAAGCGGCAGAAGAACAAGGGAGAATTGAGGAGGAGGGGAGTTCACTTCAGCTCACTTACACACTTTCATCCAGTACAGCGGCACCGCCAGCAATAGCTGCAAGGAGGAACCCCAGCGCTAAGTGAAATATGGTCAATGAGTATTTCATGTTTAAAGGCCTTTTTAACGCTTACTCGTGTGTACGTTGCGGGAGTTAACAACTGTGCGTCTAATATGATACGTCGACGAGTATAGAGAGAGATATATATACCCGTATCTACGCATCTATATTTATGAACCCGGTGGTGGAGGCAAAATTGAGATTAGGCCAACCTATAAATAATCACCCACGGCCCACGGGTCCAAGGACATGCGGATATCCACGGCGAATCCTGTTTCATTATATTCGGGTTAGTGGTTAGAATTGACGTCCATGCATTGCCGCCTAGGAGAGATAGGCTTTGCTAAAGTACAGTAAAGAATAGCTGGTCAATTGGTGGTTTATTATTGAATGGAGACTTAAGATAGGCATAATCAGAGCCATTCCATTCCACTCTCACGAAATGGGGTAGAATCACTCAGGGCCAACACAGCTCAGGCACACATATCATGAAACAGAGCAAGAGTAAGCGACACAATGGGAAGCCACTCAAAGAGTACAAAGGCTTCAAATGTATGTATATATATATATATATATATCAAGACACAAAGCTTCAAGCCACTACTGAACTGCAATGCGACGTTGGAAAAGCTTGTTTCAGCCGTCCTGGCGGCCAAGCCGCCCGGCAGATCAGACACCAGCCGAGGCTGCACAGAAATCGGTAGGCCCAAGTTCTGCTCGCGATGGCACCGCCCCCCGCCCCCTCATCGGTGAAAAGGGTTCGCTGATGTGAAACTTCCATCTGGGCGAGGGCATCGGGCAGACGGACTTGGGGAGATTCGGTTTCATGGAGCATTTCATATCTCGGATCGAAATATGTAAAGTTACACCCCAATTAAGCGTTTAGGTAGAGGTCCCGCCATGTTATTAAATAAGAAATTGTAGGACACTGGGGCAAAAGAGTTCGGTCACCACCAGCTTATGCTAGTAGTTAAGGGGCCGAACCATTCCATTCAACAACAGAAATCATATAAAAATTTTGTCAAACAATAATACTGGAGAGTCTGTGGATAATATGTCGATAAAGTGAGGGAGGAGATCTTGATCCAGCGTGGCGAGCTAAACGGCATCATGAGGTCTTGGCGTGGGACAGGTAGTTATGCCTACCTATATCGGGCAGATACGCAGTAAGTTCAGGCGGAGCCAGATTGACTTGAGAGATACCAGATCTGATCCAGGATGATATCCAAGGGATCTGTACCGCTTCCACAGTTGTTGCAGAAGGTTCTTTTCCTTTCCTCAGTGGTACCAGCGCGAGTTTCGAAGGCTTCTTGCTGCTGATCACCATCTTACGAGAACCCCCACAACTGTCCCTGATGAGTTCAAGGAGTGCATAATGCCATCAGGACCACCAATATGGGACGAAGCCCTCTAGGTCGTTAGGGACGCCATTGGCTACGGTGACGATATCAAGCTTAGCCATGCTGCTCTGTTGTGAACAAAATTAGCAATGGTTTTGCTTCCTTTCTATTCACCTGTATATCGATATCCCCAGGACGAGGGCAAGAGGGACGAGTGAAAACCGTATCCTTGCTTCGGGCTTTTAGTTGTAGTCTAAGGGTTACGACTGCGAGATACAACCCGATTCACAATATAAATCCGGCCGGCTATCGAGCAAGTCGTTTTCACAAGTTGCCATTTTCATGGTCTTCTATATCTACTCAATATACTTCCACATTCCAACTGTCATCTCACGAGCCAATTCAGGTATATATATATTACCCGTCCCTCACCCAGGATATCCTTTTTCTCGCTGTTTCGCTGGGTAAGAGCCGTTGAATGATCCAGAGTGGAAATATTAATATTGGACCCTACATGCGCATTCTGATGAGATGAGGAGAACAAACATTCTACAGATGTAACCAAATGGGTGCCAAGGTGCAGTTGCATGTAAAATATAAGATGTGCACTCCTCATTCACAGTATCATGAGATCTTTTTATTTATTTTTATTTTTTTACTTTGATGAAATCTTATTCAAATAGCTTCAGAGCATCAAGATTCTCAGGGGAAAAGCTGGAGAGAAAGGGGAAAGTAGAATAACAGTAAAGTACATATAAGATAGCCTCCAGCCCCTTCGAACCATCAGATCACATGAACAAGGTCCTACCGTACTGTTGTGGATTGCAAGAAAGTCTCAAGAGATGCAGGAGATTGGCTATAGAAAGACCTCTAGAGAGGAGCATTAGAATAGTTCATGTTTTTGCTGTTTTCTTGAGCGCTTTCTGGGGTACCTGCTTTAGATCTGAAACATAATCCTATATCAAGTGTACTACGGCAGCCAAGAGTGACAGAAAAGATTAACTAAATGATTCTTTGCATGGTTTGTGCTGTGGAATATGTGGGTAGAATACAACCCAGCCATTCAACAGGAGCAAGCAAGTATTAGGTTGCAGTTGAGCTGAACATAACTATATTTTAAAATATGATCAAAAACAGAACGTGTCTCATCCATTATGTATATATATATATATATATATATGTCTATGTATATGTCACGCTCAACTGGTTTATATGTTGGATTTCAGAGTTTAAAATCTAAAACTATTCATTGGCCACTATCTTCCCCTCTTCGATGTCAAGAATAGTCAATCTAAATGTTGTGGATTAAAATCCAATATTAGCGAATATGTATTTTAGATCTGTTTAGATGCAACTGTGTGTCAGGCAGCATCAGAAATGCACCCCGATACCACCCCCAATACCCAATCTTTCCCCCCACGCCGTTGAAGAGGCTTCTCGAGGGGCCATGCTTACGCCATCAGTATTTCTCTGTACAAATGACATAATAAACTGAACGTGAAAATACTTATCGCGCACGTCCCGGTTCATGGGCTCCACTGCCACCACGGGCGGAAGATGCCAGGAAGCTCCACATGTACAGTACATTATATTGGAACGGGAGGGTTCATGATGACAGATCCTTCCGAGCTCACCGGAGGACCGGACGCTTGTGTATCAATGAGTATTATTATGATGGGCGCCGGCGGGCATGCAGAAAAGAATTGATATTCGTGGCTGATATAAAGTCAGGATTTTAAGCACAAGCACAGAAATATCGAAATATATTAGCCGTTGGCGCGGCAAAAATATGGCCGCAAGAAAAAGAAAAAAAAACTGTTGAGGTGGAGACCAACTGAAGGTGTAATCGTATTACGGCGTATATGACGGCGGCTCTGTCAACCGGGTGGGCGGGTTGTATTTCTTGGTAGTAGTAATGGTACGGATAATACGGGACCTCAAAGCGAGGTAAGTCCGTAAAACTTGGCCTTCGGCCTTTTTTTTTTTTTTTTTTCCCTGTTGATTTTTGTTTCGTTTTTGTTCAATAATCGCGTATTCCGTTTACAAATTATTATTATTATTATTATTATTATTTTACAAATCAGTTGTCACAGGACGCCCGTATGCGCTGGACTGTGAATCTGTGATGTGATCCTGGCAACGGTGATACATACATACACTGGACTGGACTGATCGCTGATGTGCTGTTCTCGGGCTCGTGGGAAGCTTTTCTCTGCTTGGACAACAACAACACGATCCAACCAACCAATCAGCCTGTCCGTTTTCAGATCTGGATGGGATGGATGGATGGATTACCTTGCACCTGAGATTTGGGATTTGGGATTTGAAAGGGTCTTCCAATTTTGAGACGTTGCTTGTCAGAGATTTTGTATACAGATTACAACCCTTTCCAACTCCTCCATCCGAACTTCAAACGAACGGTAATAATTTCACATTTATCGATGGTCACCATCATCATTGTCATGCAAGGGCGCTAAAACCCCCCCTCTCCCAAAAAAAAAAAAAAGGTACAAACCGAAACGGCATTCGTTTGTCCAACCGCCGTGCCGCCTCCCCTCCCTGTGCGTTTCAGACCAACAGAACCTGTCCACGTCCATGGGGGTGGTGTTTTTTTCCCCCCCTAACTACTCCACCCACACACACCACCGAGGAAATAAGTTCAGGATCTGGACTCGATCTCGCCCGTTTTGAAACAACCCAACCCTAGAAAACATTTTATCTTGGATATCATGGAAACCTCGAGCGGAAATTTTCTCCTCAGAAAAAAAAAGAAAAAAAAGAAAAAAAAAGAAGGGTTTTTCTGTACAGAAGTAAACTGGGCGATCTTGCATGAAGGCTAAGTACGTGTCAAGCACCAGGTAAGGAAGATAAAAAAGAAAGAAAAAAGCAAAACAGGCATCAATTGATGACTTGGACACAGGTATGGAGTATGTCTTGCGCATCACCATCATCTTCATCACCATCATCATTGTCCTTGTCACTGTCATCATCTAATCTTGAACCCTTCCATGAGTCGCAAAAAAACTTGTTGTCTATCTCTTCCCGATCTTACATGCCCTACCTACCCTAACTACCCGACCGGGCAAACTATTATAATACATAGGTAGTGTAGCGGGGGGGGGGGGCCTTTGGAATCCCGACGACTCGCCATCAATCAATCTCTTTTTTATCCACAAGAAGATATGTATGTATGTAGATGAATGAATGGATGGAAATCTCGCCCCCGTCAAATTCATGCGTTCTTTTCTTTTTTCTTTTTTCTTTTTTATTTTCTTTCCTTTTTATTTTCCGGGCCCCCGTGTCGCCATCTCTCATCTTTCATTTGCAGTCCGTCGTTCCGTTCCTTTTAACTGGTCTATCGAATTCAAACCGTGTGCTGAAAAAAAAAAAAAAATAAATAAAATAAAGAAACTTCCACTGCCCTTTCTTTATGTATCATGCATGATCTAAAGACTTATACTTCTCAATCAGAAATTATTTTCCTAGTCCTTCCTTCTAATCCTCTTACCTGGGATCTTAAATGCACCATCGTATCTACTCCCTACATACAGATTACAACCAGACATCATCTCATCTCATCTCATCTCA
>QGQJ01000607.1:0-24638 GCA_003206725.1 Blastomyces emzantsi | reverse complement strand
ATGTTGAGATCTCCCCGATTCTAAGCCTCCAACCCCACTTCAAGAGCCATCCTTTTTACTTTTTTTGACGGAGCTCGCTAGCGAGTGAGAGGAGCTTCCGGAATGGAGGCCCTACAAACTATCGCCTTACCCAATTTATTCGAACGTTTGGAGGAGCTTATTCAGGAACGAACTACTTTTTACTCACGGACGCAATGTTTATTCTTATTAGATACAACTAACAGTACTCAGTATTAGCACCCAATGGGCAATCGGAACTAAAATCGCAACAAATTGGACAATAAAGCACGCCAGAAGAAGCATAACTAAGAAAACCAGAAACGATTATGCAACCAGAAACCACATCCCCACGCCTGAGTGTTCCAAATTTGAACCTAATGTGCTACCCCATTCACTTTGGGTCCTCCATGTCCATTTGTGAGAGGTCGATCTGCGCCTTTTGTCCTTGTTTGGTCGAGAAGCTTTGCTCCCCACTTTTCTGTGCAAGCCGGAGCAACTGGACCCCAAAATTTTGGAACCAATTCTGCAGCTTGCATAATCACCTCGAAGCTGTGGAAGCCTCGTTGCGCATGCGTCTTAGGGACATCTGCATCCGGACGCTCGAGTGACCTGCTAAATACCTCCATCGACAATGGGCCTTCGTAACCCGCTGCGAGGATAGCCGCTGTAATTAACTCAACGGGCATGTATGCTCCCCGCTCCTCTTCCAAAGGGAACAGTCGAAAATTCCGTGACCAAGGCAGCAGCTCCGGTGCATCCGGGTTTTGGTATCGAGTCAAGTTCAACGTTGCTGTGTCCACCAGCTCTGCATCCGCGATTTGGAGGAGAAATATTTTCTCCGCAGGCACTGAAGCCACCATAGATGCAATGGATGAGCAGAGAACATCGAGGGATTCTTCCAGTGTAGGATAGATGCGTCCGTGGCCCTCCTTGTTGTATGGGTCGGCGAACTCGACTGCGAGCCAATTAAAGGAATCGACGATTAGACCAACATTTGGTCGGTTTGCCGCACGGACTACCTCCCATGTGGATGACCAAGTGTTTCGTAGTGCCCATGAAAGCCCCTCATACCCGATTTTGATCATTGGGCCTCCATCCAGTTTAGAGAAGGCTGCTGCCATATCTCCAATCTCTCGCAGGTCGTTTGCGACGGTCTTAAGCTCAATTGTGCTATTTTCGGCTCCAATATTCGATACTAAAAACAGCATATCTGTATCGAATGCTCGCAGGAACGGGAACCGATTCACCACTGAAGCCAAATTCGCCATGCGTTGTTTGGGATCCGTGAACCCTTCAATCTGGCGGACTGGCTGAGCACAGACAATTGACATGTTCAGGTCCTTTACCAAGTCGCCTAGCTTTTTGGCGATTGTTAGCTTTTCAGCTGTCGGCTCCCAGATTTTGTCGTCGTCGATAGCACCGAGGTGCGATCTTAAGTATTGTGCCCAATCATTCTCCATCAAGTCAATAGATTGAAACCCAGCATCGGCCGCCTGACGGAGTCTGTCAGGTAAACTATGGTATTTCCAGCTTCCGAGCGAAACTGTTGCAATTGCGGCACGATTTTTCGACAGACGTGGACCGATCGCCATTTTCGAGGATTGCGTATACTGGATAAAGATATGGGAAAATTAAATCGTCTAGACAATTTCTTGACTTTCTTTTTGAAATGAGGCACAAACAACTTCATCGGGCAGGCCAGAAAGATCGCCGTCGTTTGGGAGTTAGATGTGGGAGGGGTTTCAAAATGAAGCACCTGTAAGCAGTATGGAAATCTCTCTGAAAACACCGGGGTGAACTTCACAGCCTCTTAATAAGTTAATGATCTTTCCTTCTAAGCTCCAGAGTTTACAGAGGTTCACAACAGATGGTTAGGGGAAGGTATTTGTATGAAATAACCACAGCATGGCGCTCCTGGAAAGCATCATACTTTGACGTATGCATGCCAGGTGGAAGAAACACAAAAATGTTTCTGAGTAAGCCTATCACAACACTCCAGGATGGCGAATCATGGACGACGTCGATCAATAATAATCCAAATTCCTACATTCGTCCGCTGGCCCCAAACGCCAAAAGAAAGAAGAAAAACACAAAACAGTCCAAACTGAAACTCTCCTAAATAATAGGAGAGGTCCGGTACGAACAGGACAATAATGGACAACTCAAGAGCCGGCTATGTCAATCAATCCGAATCCAGACAGTCCCTCAACCTCTCAACCCCTCGACGTGCCTGAGCTGCTGACTCTGTAAATTCCGGCCCCTCCTCGTGTGCATCTTTGGCTCCATCCACGCCCCTATCCAGGTTACCCCAGCTCGCCACTGCCGTCTAGATACTATAGTGGCTTGCATGGGCTTTGTATGGTGTGGTCTTGCGAGAAACCCATCATTTTTCATTTCCTTTCCTCCTTGTGCTAAGCTGAGCAAGATTGGGAGCAAATCCACCAATTAACAGCCTATGCTACGAACCCCAAATCATTCAGTTGGTTTCATTTTTCTCTAACTCCACTGTACAGTACTTGCACGAGCTGTGGTCCCCGCTCTTGCTACAACCTCCTGCTAGCCGAGTTCCGTTTTGTTTTCCTGTTCATCCGGACACGAAGGAATAATTACAATCCCCAAAAGATTGCCATCCGGCCAATTCAAGAATATCCCTGCTTTAGTTACATAGTGCCAAGTTAAATCTCACAGCGGGGTTACAACCACTCAGAGCATCAAATCGTTTGTAATAATGAACAAATAGGCCGCTGTCACCGTGGGTGCTGAATAAACTGCGAGACTGAAATCAACTCCTAGAACCTAGGCTGGAATAAGCAAAATTTTTTGCCCTGCCGAATCTATATTAGGGTACTTTGAAGTAACGTTAGCTCCCACCGGCACTTGCTTGTTGTACGCAAGTCACCTCCCCTGGTTTCCAAGATCCACTGACGACTATCTCCCGCCAGTGGGCCTAGCCCTAAATTTGAGATTTCAACATTCCCTGCAGAAACTATTTGAGAAACCCCCCCCCCAAATATGGGAGTAGGATTATTTTTGAGGATACTCAAAAGGACAGCTTGAGGGCTTCGCTAAAACTCCCTAGCACTTTTCAGAATCGGATACTCCGTGCAAGGCCATGTATGTGGTACATGTACAGTACTTGATTAAAAAATGGGAGCGCTCTCGCAGAATCCCGAAAATGCGATGCACGGCGAAAACATTAAGAGTACAAAGCAGAGTACCTGAGGAGCTATGAACATGATGCATTGGTATTCGTGCATTCATTCAGACCAACTATTAGACAATGTCGTTGGGCAATGGCTGCGAGAGCAAAAAGAATCTTACCACCACAGCCCTCATCTCATTGCAATCACAGTACACGGCCCAGAGCACTGCATATAGGATACAGAACACAGAGTAAGTAGCAGTGGACCTCTACGTCTTCCTTCTGAAGTTGAAGTAGATAGCATATTCCAATCCCTCTACATTCTGAAACTTCCTCGGAGCTCCTTTGAATTCTCCATTTATCACACTGCCATTTGGAACCGCGTTGTGTACGCCCTTCCCTACAACGCCCACCTGATGCGGATACTAAGGTTACCATTGCACCACTTATCGTCGATACCACCCGGTGCTCTTCCCGCCCCCGTCGAGATGAGTCTGTTTTATTATCCTGAACAATGTCCAGCAGACCAGTGGTTGAGCCAAAAAAAAAAAAAAAAAAAAAAAAAAAAAAAAAAAAAAAAAGTCGAAAAATATATATTTGTCAACGGCTGCTGGGAGAACTAACAATTCCCGCAGTGTGTGCTCCCGCATTTCATGTCTCTCGATTTGTATCGGCAACATAAAACATCCCGTCAACGTTTCCACAGATATAAGCACCAGTATCTCCCTAATTCTCCATTCCGCGTGAAAAGCATACCCCACGGCACCTATCAGGCGGACAGTAATATCTCCGATTTCGGAAAATGGGCAGCTGCTGGTGTTTCATCCTTCGGTCTCACTACGAGGGGAAAGCTATCTCATACATCCCGGAATTCGAGTTTGTGCCGGAGGGTGACTCCGCTCCCCTACTTGGCGCACACCAGCCAATGCTAGGACACCTCTTTTCGCCCGTAAACCCGAGTGGATCAGCATCTTCGGCCCGAGTAAAGTAGATGCGGATTAGACTTTCTTGGGGATGGTGCAGACCTACGTCCCGTCGGGGTGCTGGCCGGATGAATGTACCTATATTAGTACGATACAAATGACGTTTCACAGGATAACTAGAAACTTCCCTCATCCCGTCTAAGCTTCCCGAACTACGTTTATCGCAATGGCATTCTCCTACCAACAACCAAACAAATCTCCCGCAAACCGATTTTGCACCCGATCCATTCGTCAATCTGTAAATCTGACATTAATAATTGATAGAGAGCCTCCCCAGAACTGCAAGTGTCAATCTAGACATCAATAGTCACTATTAGAATATAAAATAGCTCCCAAAAGAAAAAAAAGAAAAGGCAAATCCGTGAAAGGGGGAGGGTCATCAAACGACTGATTATTTCGGTATCCACACACGCCAACCTGTAGTTAATTATTAGATCCACCCAGCAGTCCCTTCTATCCATATACGCCCACGAGCCCTAAGGAACCGGCATAGTAGAAAATAAAAATGATGAACACAGCAAAACTTTTTGTGTCAATCTTGCGCATGAAGAGGTGATCTGAAGATGGAAAGTAGGCAAGATTTGGTGAAAGAAAATAGGCATGAAAAGAAATTGAGAAGAAAATAACTATTAAACCTGAAAGCAAATCAAGATGGTGCCCGTAAATTCACCCTAATTCCGCGTCCCATTTAACTACGGCTTCCCTTCGGCATATGGAAATCTTTCGCTGGTTTTCTCTAACGAAGATTAATACACGCGTGAAATGGTAGGGGCAGAAATGAGACTTATTAGCCCCTGCACTTTTGAACTAACATCACTCGATGATTTTATTGGGTAGTAGATAGGGACCCGTAACAGAGGGGAATAAATTGCGCAATAAAGCCTTTCAGCAGAAAGTCTTGTAGACCTTTTTCCACATTGGCCATTGGGCACGTTCAGCACGCTCTTCTGCAATCAAGTGTGCGATATCGAGGTCACGACGCCCAGTGTCGAGATCCATGTCTCTGGCGTGTATCATTTTAGTACGATACCAGAACTTGTATGGAAAGTAGAATGAAATAATAATTGGCACTGCCACGTAGAGTTCAAACGCGTTTGCGACTCGCTCTTTCACAGTCATCTCGGCGAAACCAACGGGGGCAATTGCAACCCACAATTGTGCCGTGAGGACAAGGCAATTGAGTATTAGGCCAATCCATGATCCGATTACACCTGCTTGAGAACGGTAAGGTAGATCATCAAGACTGCGTCCCTGGAGCTTCCAACCCCGACGAAACCGGATATGGGCGAAACAGACAGACGCCCAGGTAAAGATGGAGGACAACGCGGAAATCGCGAGCATCCATGAAAATACCGCGCCTTGTTCTTTCTCTGCAACAGCGAGGTAGCCAAGCAGTCCGACAACGGAAGAAATGCCAATTGCAACGAGTGGGCGGCCCCGGCGATCGATATAGGTGAGAACATGAGGAGCCTGGCCTTGCTCAGCTAGGGCTGCAAGAGTACGTGAAGAGCCGTATATTGAAGAATTCCCAACTGAAAGCACGGCAATCATGATAACGACATTCATGACTGAATCGAGTCCTTGGATCCCAGCGTTTCTTATTGCAATCACGAAAGGAGAAGCGTTGGCATCGTAGCTGGATTCACCAGTTACCAATCGCACATCATCGTACGGGACAAGCAGTCCGACTATGGTCAAAGACACGACATAAAATAGGGTTATCCGCCAAAAGACTTGCTTAACGGCTGTCGGTATTGTTCTTCGGGGGTTGGCAGTTTCTGCAGCAGCCAGACCCACCATTTCTGTTCCGGCGAAGGCGAAAGCAGCGGTAACAAAGACGCTACAAAGTCCCTTGAATCCGTTATGAAATGCCCCCGGGTTGCGCCAATATCTGCCACCGATATATTCCCCGTTTGGTCCGCCACCAACGTTTAGAATGACGCCCAAAATGCTATAATAGGGGGAGAAATTAAAGGTCAGCGAACACAGAATAGTCGCAGCAGAAGGTAGAGTGGAGACGTACATAAATCCGATGATCGCAATAATTTTGATGAGAGAGAACACAAATTCAGCCTCACCATACCCACGAACGCCAAACAAGTTTATGGATACAATTAACAAGTAAAATATGGTGACCCAGACCGCAGGCGAGACGGGCGCGTCCCAGTAGCTGACGGTTATAGCAGCAGCGACAATCTCCAGGGGTAGAACTATAATCCATTGTAAACCATAGTTCCAGCCCATGGCAAATCCCCAGGCTGGGTCGATAAAGCGGGTCGAGAATGCAGAAAAAGATCCGGCAACCGGGAAGAGCACGGCCATTTCGCCCAATGCATGAACAGTTGAATATAACATAACCCCAACAAGGATGAACGCAATCAAGACGGAAGCAGCTCCGCCATCTGCAAGAGCCTTCCCCGAACCAACGAATAATCCAGTGCCTAGTATAATACATGACATTTTGTTAGTTGTTAACATTAAATGGAATATAGAACATTTGACATAAACTTAATCGCGAGTGGCTTACCAATCGATCCTCCGATTGCTATCATCTGCAAATGTCGGCCTCTCAGTTTACGTTGCAAAGGGGACGATGCAGTGTTGGAAACGGCGGCTTCCAAGTTAAATTGCTTGTCCTGAGCGGCCAGATCCTCTTTTTTGGTAATGTGGGCATTGGGATCGCGGCGGAAGCCGTCCACGAAGCGAGCAAAGATATTGTCATGAAATCCCTCAGATGCCCCGTCGCTATCATCGACTGGGTTCGCATTGGAAGGCGCAGGCTTTGGTTCCTCATTCGACGTGTCCGCCATTATTGCTCGTCCGATTTTCACGTTCTTCGTGAGAAACTTTATATGGGTATTAGGAGCTGAAATAAAGACGAGAAGCCGAGGAGTTACAGTGCCCCTTATTTCTTCCCTCTGTTTCCCTGTATAATATCATCTTTCATTAGCCCTGCTTAGGCGTGAGAGCTAAACGCAATCAGAACATATAGGCATAGACGGACTCATGAACACAGGGAGCTGCCATTGGTCGAGAGGAGAATAAAAGAGTCTTGAGCAATGTACGAGACGAGAAATACGTAAATAGAACGAGAAGCTCAAGGGCAGCGTCCTATGTCGGATATTGCAAGAGTAATCCTATCCCTGAAATGAAATCCATTATAGCGCCAGTGGAAACATATCCAACCAAAGGCCGCAAGGGCAGCTGCTTGCGCACATTGTACAAAAGAGAAAGGGGGATATGGGGTTGTCATATTTATAAATGTAGGCTAGGGAAACTACCCGTCATGGCCAGTCTCCTCGGAATGATAGCAAATGGATAAGAGCAGAAATCGACACAATCAATAGGATACTGGGACTCACCAGTTTAGAGGTTTGACAACTAGTGGGTTGGGGGATAGAATGAGTGTTACTAGGCATGAATGCCTTGTCCAGTGGTGGTTTATGGAGCCAGAAAAAAGGAGTTAGGGAGGGGAGTTGGAAAACAAATCCAACGTCCGTCCTCTAAGACTATATGCAGTGCTTCGGCAGAATGAGATAGGAGAGAGGAAGAATAAGAAAAAGGACAGAGAGAAAAGAGGGGGGAAGAGGAGGGAAGAGTAGGAGAGGAGATTATAGGACCAAAATGGAGCCCGAGAACGAGGGTGGAAGAGCAGGTAAAAGAAGATGCAAGTGGAATGTAGTGGGATGAGGCGGGAAAGGGAATAGGCAAGCTTCGTCAGTCCTTTCCGTGGGCATCCATTCTATTTGCTTGCTTTTGGTTATTTCTGAGATGAATCACCATTTGAAAAGGCAAATGTCGTCATGACACGGATATTCTGCGGAAGCCCTCAGGTTGAGTTCACTGGTGAGCAGAACACCCAACAGCCTATAGGGGCTATAGAAGAGAAAAATTTTTTGTAACCCTTCCAGGCCCCGAACCTTGCCATCCTTCATTTTCTATGCAGCCTGCCATTTTTAATTTTCGGATTCCGTGCCGATGTGTAGATCGGCGTCAGATTCGCGTTAGTTTTATCTGTTACATGCAACCTGCGGTACACCGCGCGGGAGCGCTGGGCATCAGCAGAGTTGAGATGACATGAAGTTCCTTCTATTCTCATGAACTTAGAATAGGACTGATGCAGTGAGGGTATATATGTTGGTTGAAAATGGAAGGATTCTCGCCGTCTGCAACTCAGCCTGAATACAGTCAAGAGATGCTCTGTTGGCCGCGGCTGCATTATCTCTTTGTGTTTCGAATGGCAGGTACACGAATAAGCATTATTCTCTGCAACCCCTCTAAGACTGCCGTCACACAGGGGCCTTTGAATAAAAACCAATAAATGGAAAGGTTGGCGGTTCTGCTCTCTGCTCGCCAAGGAGGTCAAGTAAAACCCGGATAAAATAAAATAGAAATAAAGCTTAGAGGAATGCTAGAAATTCCCGAAACGGTCCTCTGAAGTATAATCGAGACGCAGCTTTCAACGAGGCAAAGAGGATTCAAGCTGTGTTTTAGAGTTAAAACACCTACCCACAGCCATGGAACTAGCTATCGCTGTGGGGGACGCCAGGTAACTTCCAGTAGGAATTAGTTAAGGTTCAGAACCGCGATCCGGGGGGAGCCTAAAAATACCGGTCTGCACATTCCTGATTGATGGATTCTTTGACTGCATGAGTTCGGCATGACAAGATCAACATCCAGCCATCAATGGGAACAATTGATGGGTATTGGTTAAGGGCAAACCTCTCTCTTTGTATGCGGCGCAAGACTCCTCTGCGTGACTGCCCTTTGTACAGCCCATGCACTGTGCCCGGAGACGGGCAGAAGAGCCAATAGTAGGCAGCGAACGGCCTGAATCTGCATCTATTTACCGATTTCTCAAGCGGTTAAGGATAAGTACTGAGCAACATGAGATCTGCTGTAACACATTATTCCCATTCTACGAAATGGTACAGAATCAGGAGAAGGGGATGAGGAACTCACATCATCGGCCAACGGACCGCAGATACTAATCTACAGGGGTATCCCTCCTCAGAATCCCATCAATCTAATGCTCAGGATTCCGCTCGAAATCATTTCCACACTCCCTCTGACCCAAGCAACTCTGGGTTATTATTGATCAAGGGACAAATTTGATCGGCTCCAAACTTCAGTCAATCCAAAAAACATGATGACTCATACATTATCAATCAGTCCCATCACGTGGTACTATATCACATGATTCCGCGGTGTTGCCATCTCGTCATCTCAACATACCCGAGCTAAAAACCAAGTTTCCTTTCACCCGTCGCTACAGGCCCGAGAAATCAGCGACGGCGATATCCCCGGGTGTGGATGGTGTGATTGTGTGGATTGCCCTCCACACCGTGGGCGATAACAGGGCAGGGCAAGGCATGTCGCTACACACGAACGACAGGACCGGCGTTTATGATGCCTAGATGACATATAGCCCCGCCATCTATCTCATATGTATAAAAACATGTCCCCTCTCCATTTTTCTAATCTTTGCACTTTTTCACTTCTACTTCCAATTCCTACCGCTGCTGGCCTGCCTTTTGCTGTGTATACCACTGTTTCTCTGCTTTATATCTCATTCTCAACAAATATTATTATCATTTCAAAAACAAAATCTGAAACCTATTCCGCCCTCCTCGTAACCCCGCATTGCCACTACTCTCTCTTGTCTCTCGTTCTCATCTCTCTTTCTCGCTCTCTCTCAAGCAGCCATGGCCACTTTACAGGCTTCTATTCGCCGTTCTAGCTTCAATCTCGCGTCCTCATACAAACCCGCTCTGGTTACAATCATACAACCGTCCCGCCCCGCCCAACGGCGCTTCACAAACCGTTTCTCTGCATCAAGCTTCGCAACCTCTTCACCCGCCCACAAAGAAGCCCAGCAAAATTCCAAAAACCAGGACCGGTCCGACCTGGACCCTAAATCCACCGAAAGCACAAACAGTGGTACCCACGCGGAAGTCGCTAGCCAGCAGACTGCTTTTAACCCATCCAACACTGCTCCTGAGTCCGAGCTCGAAGAAGTCCGTCAGGAATCGGCTGAGAACAATGGCGCCGGCGCCAATGCAAGTAGCAAGGACAACAAGGCTGCTAAGAACCCGTTAGAAGTAAGCCCGGCTAATCGGGATGTGTCAACTTCGAAAGACGAAGGTGGTGCAAGGAACCAGAATAAAGAGCCTAGTAAACATGGCTCGCCAACGAAAGCGAAAAAAGTATGATTGCATTTTGCTGGTATCACCTCGCCATACTCCTTTTCTCTTTTCCATGGCACTTTACCCATGTCCCTACACGCTGTTCCCCCTGCGGTTCTGTCGTGCATTTTATGATTTCAATGGAGGATTCCCTGGAGTTCTGCAGCGGAGCATTGCATATTTACATTCGCTAGCGTGCTTTTTTTATTTATTGGTTTTTTGTTGCAATTTTTTCCGCTTTCTTTTCTTGTGTGAATTTTATTTGCATTTTTCCGGTGCGACATAGGTACTCGATACAGGCTTTTGAAAAATCCCTCATGCCGTCTTAAGCAGGGCTGTTTTACTTCCGATAGATTAGTTAAATACTCAAATGTTAAACATTTGTATTCTAAATTCTACGGATGAATTATTTCATTATAATTGTGTGAAATGGTAAGTGTATCCTTCTTTTTCGCATCCTCTACTTTATATTTTGGGATATCTAGCAATATGGATAGTTGGGCGCTTAACTGGGGACTGCGTGATACGCTCCCGAGGCCACTATCTATATCAATTGTCAACGCTTCCGTCTGCTGTAGGTATCTTTGAACAAAGCCAGGTGGAGACTATACACAATCTCTCTTCCTCGGGGGTATATCGAGGAACAGATCTGAATGTTTTCGAACCTGGAAGCTTTGGAATATAGCAACAACGGAAAGGGAGCAGGAAAAAAAAAATATAACTTGGAGAGGACTAAGGGCCAGTACTAATCCAGTGCTGGACCCCGCCCCCCAGCTGGGTTTGAATTATTGTGATAGGGATGTCCTTATGCCTATTATCATTTAACATAGCCTTTTTATCCTTCATCCCTCAGAACGCCAACAGAGTCAAGTAGATAAAATGATTGGAAGAGAAAAAGAAGAAACGGCAAGTTAAAATCCTCAAGTACCCGTCCCGTGGATTCAATATCGCCTCGAGAAGAGGGGGATACGGCAGCAACACGATGATTCAGTCGGATACAGAATTTCGTGGTTCAGTGTGATGCATACATTTACGCGTGCTACACGCGGTTGAATAGCCATGAGAATAGCACGCAATCGCGGAACCTTCTAGGCTTAAAATCGGCGATTTCCGCTATGAGCCGGCAGCAACAGGGCCTTCACCACCAGGGATCAACTATTTCTTTCAATCAGTTGCCATTTTGTTTGGGGAGGAAAGAACGAGGTCAAATGGGCCCACAAGGCAATAAAAACCACCCTTGAAAGGAATGTTCAAGCCAGGAGAGGAACAGATGCAGTACTTACCATGCAGATATTATTTCCGTTCAGGAGTATCTTTGGTAGTTTGGTCTGAGCCCCTGTGTAGTCACTATAGAGATATCAGAATGTGGAATTGGGCAGTGCGCGGGCCAATGCCATGTTTGAATATATCAAGAGAGAGGTTTTTCCTGATGCGTTAAACCTCCACGTACAATTCAGTGACATCTTCAAGAACCATATCTAGGTTAGATGTTAGCCAAATAGTCATAGTACGAATTCATCAACCAAGACAAAGCAGTGGCACTTAACGTACTGACGTAGTCATCGAAACCGAGTAGGGTGCCGGCAAATTCTGGATTCGATGTTAGCTTATAGCAGAACGAAAAGGGGGGGATATCTGAGGGACCAAATTGCACACCTTTATCGCCTTTCATGACAACCCAGATTTTGGAACCAACACATTTATCAATCAACTCTAGAACATATAGCTGTTAGCACGCTAATGCTATACAGTCAATGGACGCATTTAAACTGGACGGTTCGAGCTCTTACCCAACGGGAGAAGCTGGGAAGCCATGGTGATGAGAATCGGTTCGGTGTTGAGAAGTAATTGAAACACTCCCTAACTCCGTTCGAAGCACAGATACTGTTGGAGAAATGGAGTCAAGAGTACTTCAGCATAGAAATCAAGCCACTTGCATATACTCCTATTTGACGGCGCTTCTCTGCTGTTTCTGGCCTGTATATTGGCGACGGTCGAAAGAAAATATCACATGACGCGAAACTTACCGTACATATATACAGTACAATACCTGGATCGATGGTGGTGTCAATACTATGGATGTATTACGGAACTAATCGCTTTAGGAATAGTGTACATGAACCCGTGGACTCCAACAAAAAAATATCCCGGTGCGGCGAACGGAGATCTCCCGTCTCCCCAAGACTAAGGAGAAACATCCATCCCCAACATTGGTTCCAATTCATTCCGGAGGGGCCTGTTCTGCATCGCGTTTTGATGGCGGAGGGAGTATCATTAATGGCTGCCCTTGACTAATCTGCCAGATTACATTGGTTCTATCATGCCTCTCTCGTGTGGATAATGTTGTCTCCAGCCCTGCTACCACATGGGCTAAGACAATGCTCTTCGGCAACATGCACAGGCTGGCGTATTCCGTCAGAAGGGAATCGCATTTCCAAGTCCAGGAAAGATCATTTGTGGTTGCGTTCGGGCAGCGGATAGTGAGAGCCCTATTCTTACCTACTCTACAGTTCAAGCATGCTAACATATCCTAATGATGCCTATTTCAAGCCGCAATTATGGCCATTCCTCCAATGTGACCGACGTCATATCAAGAAATCGGAAACTTCGAACACCTTCCCCATGGCGTGGAGCACGACTGATGTATACGCCATGGCGAGCTTTCTCTGACACATCCACAAACTATGCTGCCCGGAAGCCCCCTCCGAGTCCCAAGCCCCTCGCGCCCAAACCATTGTTCGGGGCGCAAGCTCCTCAAACACCGGCCGTTGTCAAACTAAAAGGCCGGATACGTGCACCGCAGGATCCGCGTGCTATATTAGCGCAAACCCTTGCTCCCACAATCACCCTTCCCGAGCCACAAGATGAACCGCCCTTGGAACAACGCATCCTCCAGCATCGCAAAACCCATGATGTAAACCCAGATCTTCTGGGCTCGGCAATCGGCACGCTATGGGATCAGGTAGAATTCTATGAAGACTACAGCGAGCGACTACAATTATTGGATGCGCAGATCGCTGCCGCAGCTGCGGCGCAGGATTCTCGCCCCCTTGAAATCCCGACCTTCATACCATCACCGGCCGATCTTGAAATCGATATAGCTGCTTCCGCAGATGTGCCGAAGCTCGAGCCTATTGAAGTGCGGGAAGTCGAACTAGTGGATCGCCGACGGGACATTAAGCGATTGGTAAAACGTGTGCGGACGCTCGAGAGTCGCCTTGTCGATATAAGATATAATATTATCATGCATGACATAGCGGTGTCAAGTTTCTTAGACAGTGTGTTGAAAAGGCTATATCATGACGATATTTACGTTGTCAGGGTGCGGGAATTGACTCGCTTTTGGAATTCAATCGAAGTGTCAGTCCGCAAACGGCGGCGGGCTTATCTTGATGCTCAAAACTGGCTTCGTACCGTCGACTCTAGGACCTTGAAGGATATCTCTTTCTTTCTTAAATATCTGGGGAAATCACCTGGGTTATCTCGAAGCGAACAATCGATGTTGCTCAGATATGATAGTATATTGGCCATGGATAAGAGAGTTATCTCCATTGCAGGCCACAAGTGGCGGAAGTATTTAAGCCCCGGATTATACCTTTCGGCACATGCTTCTGTCCCCAATGCATGGGATTTCCATATCTTTTCCACTGTAGCAAATGATGTTTTTGGTCAATACCGCAACGCAATCAACGACACAATCGACGAAACCAATAGCACAATCCGGGAACTTTTATCCAATTCCCGGAAACGCTGTCAATCTAGGCACAAACAACGGCTAGTCGATATGTTGGAGAGAAGCCAGGAGATACAAAATTCAGCGAAGAGTGACTTAAATCTTGATCCCAACTCAATCTTCGCCTACACCCTCCAGCTTTTTTACGCTACACAACAGACGTCCAGTATTTACTGGAAACAGTGGGAGATCATTGCGCCTTTCATTACCTCGCGGAGCCGCATCCATTCAATCAGGAGCGGTGTGACCCAGATTGTCAGCGTCATAGACATTGGTACACGGGGAGGCTATAGAACGCCGACCATACTCCAACCGTCTTTGCAGAAATGGCACGGCCAGTTCTCTATTTCATGGCTCGATGAATTCATCGTGGAACTTGAAGCATTTATTGAAATCAGTTTCCTTCGCCTTCAAAGCGAAGAAAGACTTGCCCAATTTGATTTTCACAGCAGTGAAAGCTGCACTGTTGTTCTTCCAAATCAAACCGATATAGAAAAAATTCGTCACTGGGCATCGGAGCTGTCGGAAATCACTGTACCCGGCAAAGAATTTGCTACAGGGGACGCTGAGGCGGATGAATATCAGAGAGTTACGTGGCTTCGTATCCAGCATGCAGTGTGGGATAAAGCCAAACCAAAATCCACCACGCGCACTGTATATCGATCACGGTCGTTGAATCTGACCAAAGCCAAAACACTGAGACGTTCTGGCATTGGCTCAAAGCCCGCAGTTTCCCCAGCCCTGCAATCAAAACCGACAAAAGTCAAATCCAAACGTGCTAGCACTAGTCCAAAGCCCCCGGCATCGAAGCCAGCCAAAAGAAAAGCCAGATCTGGCATCAGATCAAAGGCAAAGACGGCAAGCGCAGATCACCCCTTGGTGGCTGAGCCAACGCCGTCACTGGTCGGGAGACGCCCAATTACCACACCCAAGAATCAACCTCCACGATGGCTAGGTGGACTTTTTAACCGTGTGCCATTTTCCAAATATCATACCAAAGCTGCAAGCGGCTGTTCCAGCTCTTCCACAAATACATCCAACAGCCAACCCGAAACGTCACCATCGAAATATTGGAGCTATAATCTAAATAAAACACCAGATGGTAAAGACATCACTGTTCACTATTGTACTTCCCTTCAGACGTCGGAAAGGGTAGCACAGCATTTTTTGTCCGAAACTATTGTCGGCCTCGACCTTGAATGGAAGGCTCAAGCCTCTACTCGGGATGTGCTTGTAGATAATGTTTCTATGATACAGCTTGCCAGCAAAGAGCGAATCGCGATATTTCACCTAGCTCTATATAACCCGGCCAATTCACCGCAGCACCTCGTCTCTCCCACTCTTAAAAGACTACTGGAATCTCCCGAGATTGTCAAAGTTGGCGTCGCCATTAGGGCTGATTGTACACGGCTCTATAAATTTTTGGGCCTACAGACAACCAACCTCTGCGAAGTTAGCCGCTTGCACAAGGTGGTGAAGCACCATCTCAATCCGAAACTGATCAACAAGAGATTGGTGAATCTCGCTGAGCAAGTTGAAGAGCATTTAGGATTGCCACTTGATAAGGATCCCGAAATAAGGTGTGGCGGATGGGCGAAAAAGCTCAATTACCGCCAGGTACAATGTAAGTTTGATTCGGCTATTACCCGAGAAATGTCTTTTATTTATATTTCCCCCCTCTCCATTAGTCATCTAGTCCTAACCCACTCATTTAGACGTTGCAACGGATCCGTACGCCGCCTTGCAACTCTTCCATGTCCTCGAAGCCAAAAGACTCAAGCTAAAGCCAGTCCCACCCAACCCGGACCATCCTGTGATCCCTTATGCTGCCCCAGGGTCTATTAAGAAAATTCACCCGAAGAGCAATTTAGGGGAGAAGAAAAAGATCCCCGCTTCGTGCGAAAGTGAAATCAAGACATCAACCGCGGAAATCCAGCAGTAGGAAAGGACTGATATTCAAAAACAAATCGTGGGTCTTTTCTTGTCTTACTCGTATGACTCTAAACACACGATAACATTTGATTTTCCATCCTGGTTACCGCCGTCGTCCCCTCCTCTGTTCCGTCTGTTCCTACCATCTTTTTCAAAGTTCAATGTGTCAGGCAGGTACGACGGGAAGCAACAGGTTGAGCCCCATTGTACTATCCGAACGACCCATATATCCACACTCTTCGAAACTATCGATATAAACATTAAAACCACATTATTGATAAAGCGCGTCCCATATTTTTTATATGCGAAGCGTTCGTATGAAAAACTGAAATGACATCAGCATACACTCCCCAAGACCTTGCAAGATCTTATGTTAAAGATTTCTGTGTATATCTACTGTTTCCTTTTTATATTAAGCATATGCATGGCCCCCTGCACCACTGGGGCGCCGGCGTTTTTAGTTTTACCTTTGGGGAAATATTCCAGGTAGTGGAATCCCGTTTTTCCTTCTTTCCCAAGTATTTGTTCTCTATATCTTCTTTTCGGATCAGTTGGATGATTTAGATGATTGATATCCTGGTTTATTACAAATTTTTTCGGCGTTGGTCATATAGACACATATTGCCACATATGTACAAAACTTCACAATTGGAATGCGGGAAGCATATATACACACCAGCGTGTATGATTTATATTACATTGATAACAATTCTACGGAGTAACAATGGCATGGTCAGTCATACATATGCCATATAAGACATCCATATCCGCGGTCCACCATCGCATCTTAAAATACGGGGGGCAACTTCACCCTCTCAGGGGCAAGATTTTCGAACCTAACGCCTCCTGCCGACAGAGCGGGCACTCAGGTTTCTCTCTCACCCAGTCCCGTATACACGCCCAGCAAAATACATGTCCGCACGTTGTCGCACTCGGATCTTTAAAAGGTTCTAGACAGAGGGTGCATTTCCGTTGCTGGCCAGGCGGAACCCAAGCGAGCACGGCGTTGGTGGGATTCGCCATATCATATCGCCCCTCGCTTGCGGGTAGTGATTGGATGGATGGTGGGTTGCATATTGCTTTGAGGGCTGTTTTCTGGGAGGAGCTTTGTTGTTGTTGCTGGTCCTCCACTGTTTCAGCTGTGAAGGAAGAGACTGTATCCTTGACGTGCAGGATTCCCTGCACGACGATTTGCAAAACGAGCAAGACGCCTAGTACCTCATATCCAATTCTAGCTTCATTATCTTCAATTCGTTTTGTAAAAACATATCGAAGGCCCCAGATGCGTTTGGATATGTGGTAATATGCTCCGGAGAAATAGAAGGCGGCCAGGTTAAGTGCGAAAATTGGGGAGAGGGAGGTGAGGGAATCAAGATGGTCGAGGACATAGGTTTGGAAACGCAGTGTGAGGTTAGGTTTAGGGGGCGTTTCCTGTTTGGAGGACAATAATGCAGCTCTTGCCTGTAACCGGGCGACGCTGCGTTGGAGTTTTGCCCGCAGTTTGTGTCGTAGGGCGGGGAGAAGCCGCTGTAATGCCCATGGTATTAGAATGCTACTGAGGATATATCCGACTCGTCGAGCCAGCGACGGTAGTCGTAATGAGTCATCTTCCAGTTGTACCACGTCGCAATACTCTTCGCCCAGTGTTCTATTTCCGACAAGCGTTGTGAGAGAAAGGTAGAGGAGGTCAGTTAGGTTTTTGATGGTGTCGGTATGGGAGTGGGCGAATCTGGCGCCACGGAGAGCGCGAATTATTGTGTGTGCTTGGGCTGAAAGCGTCCCGGAAATGTAGGCATCCTTTTCATGGCTGCGTATAATATCTGGAGATGTGGCCCATGGGAAGAAATGCGAGACGGGGGTAGCTGATGGTTTTGGATTTATCGCCGGCGCAGCAGCTGGATCAGAATCCATCTTGTAGGATGGATAGCTGAATTGGGGATAAGCAGAGGCTGCAAGTGAGTTCGATATACCAGTTAAAAGCCCAATATCATCCAAAAGTTCACATAATATACCTGCCTCGTCGTAGTCAATTGACCAGCGCAACGAGGATGAAGTTGTCTGTGTCGATGTCTATCCAGCTTCGATCAGGGCCCCGTTTTCGCCGTAGTTTGCCTCGGCTTAGGAAATATCACGCGACCAGTAATCACGTGGGCTATGACATAATTCATGACATAATCAGACTTTCGTCACTCCTTGTCCCAAACAGGAAATTTTGATAGCCAACCTTGGAACTTTCTATGAAATAGCTTTTATGCTGCGAAACTGCGGAAGATACTTTGGCGGGCTTGTTGCTTTTTAAAGTTAACCTTTAGTTATCTGCATACCGGATAATAATAACTCACTCAAGTCGCTCATTAACTGGCTGTCTTCTTCCTCTACCTCCTCTTACCCTCCCCCCGATCCCTTCAATCGCATTTCCGAGACAGCTCCGTGAGGGCCATTTGTTCAAGTGCGATGGAATATGGATCCTGACCATGATGTGAACCGCAACTTGGAGCAATTAAGCCGGTTCAGTCTTTTTTTCCCTTTACCTTACCGGGTGGCCATCGTACTAGTTGCAGGTAGGTTTATTTTTTTTCTATATTGTCCGCCCTAGGATATCTTCTTTATTGGCTCTGCTAACTGCACCCACCTAGGCGTTTGGGGATGGGGACTGAACCTACACTACTTGTCGGCTCTCAAAATTGTATGTATACTCCTGCCGAAGAACTCTTTAGCCTTAAAAGAAAAGGATTGGGACCAAATAAAAATGTCAGAGGAGTGTTACGGACTGACACACATCAGGATGTTCCGGCCTTGATTCGATACCCGTCTCGATCATCCATTCATCAGGTGCCCGTCTACCGTTCCACATACCACCTTGCGACTCTACTTTCTATCCCACTTGTGATATCCATCCTATTTTTCTGGTCTATGACACATGGCGCCGCGGAGCGCGTTATCGCATGGGAAATAATCCCGCAATCCTACCTCTTGCTCTTCTTCGTCCTCCTAATATTCCCCCTTCACCGGCTATCCCGCACTGGGCGACACAGGTTCGTCGTTGCGTTGAAACGGATTAGCATTGGCGGGCTTGCGGAAACTCAAGATGGGAAATTTGGCGACATAATACTTGCGGATGTCCTGACTAGTTATTCCAAAATCCTCGGAGACCTTTTCGTCAGCGCCTGCATGTTCCTCTCATCCGACGCATCTAGCACCGGTATTCCGAATAGGAAATGCGGCGGCCAAATCGCCGTTCCCCTGCTTATTTGCGTCCCCAACGCAATTCGGCTCCGGCAGTGCCTGATCGAGTTTGGCCGGGTGCAAAGAGGAAACAGAAGCACGGATGGTTGGGGTGGACAGCACCTTGCAAACGCGCTCAAATACTCGAGCGCCTTCCCTGTAATTTTATTGACTACATTGCAACGCAATCATGACCCTGCTACCTCGTCTATTAGCGCAGAAAGCCTATATCGATTATGGTATGTTCCAATGAGAATGGCGTGATCAAACCTCTTTCCCCCAAGTCTCCCGCCGCTAACACCATGCAGGGTTCTCTCCGCGCTCGTTAACTCACTTTTCACATTCTACTGGGACGTCGCCAAGGATTGGGATCTCACGTTATTTTCCGCGCTGAACCACCCCAACGACCCGGACCACCCTTTCGGCCTACGCCGTCACCGGTATTTCTACGCGAACGAAATGTACTATTCAGCTATTGTCATCGACCTAATTTTACGATTTACATGGGTTTCTCGGCTTTCTACTCGTTTGGACTGGGTGAATGATATAGAAGGCGGCGTTTTTGCTCTCATGCTCCTTGAAGTTGTTAGGCGGTGGATCTGGATATTTTTCAGAGTTGAAACGGAGTGGGGTGAGTGCCATGATCAACTCCTTCCTTTTGTTCCTGTTCATTATATATATTATATATATGTATGTGTGTGTATATGTATACATATAACGTCGCTAACGTGGTCATGCTATTGGAACGTTTAGTCCGGAATAACCGGGGCCCAGCACCGGATGATATACTCCTAGGAGAATTTAACGGCAAGATAGACGAAGATTAGATAATAGATGGATCAAACGGACAACGGGAAAAGGCTGCTATTCTCCAGTTTTATCTCGCCACCATTTTTCTTGTCTCCTGAGCGTCTACATCTTTGATCTTTTTTGAGATAACCTGACATTTACATTCCGCATGTACATATCCGTACAGTACATTATATCCCTCTTACTTTATCTAATTTATATTTCGGTTTCCTTTGTATAATATCTCCCTTTGTTTTTTTTAGTTTCTTGGTATTTTCGAAAACGGAACTAAACCTTGCTACTTCTCTAGTTTCTCCATCACCATGTCATTCAACAGTTTTCTGTAATACCATAGCAGAGTGGCTAGAAACGGACTCAGATGAAAATCTAGGTAGAAAAGGACGCCCGTGAAAACCCTTACTGTAGTTACTTTTGAGAGCAATGAAGAATGAAAGGGTTCGAATCGATAGATAGTTTTATATGGCTACCTTTATAGCCAAGTTAATATAATGAGGAATAAATAAAGGGATACATAGAGGATACATAAAAATTCGGTGGGGGCGGGAGGCAAACGCATACGCGAGGTAAAGAAGGCGGAAGAAAAAAAGAAAAACACATAAAATGAATAAACAAAGAAATCGACAGGAATAGAGGAAAAATTTCGCTATGAAAACAACATGTAGTATAATATACTTTAGATGGAATGGTTGGTGACTTGTAAGCTAGGGCGATGGAATGTAAAAAAATAGTTTCGCCCCGGGTAGAATTAAAAAAAAAAGGCACAAGGTGATGAAAAGGGAAGTGGGGAAGATGGGCAGAACCTCAAACTCCAAGCACAAAAGCTCCCAGGCAAAAATTGTCGGAGAGGAATGAACAACATATATACCTTCTTTGGAGATCGTGGTATAGAGCACGAAGTGAGAACCAAAAGTATAACCGGGACTTGGTAGGCCAAGGAAACACCCAGAAATTACCGGCAAGCGGGTAGGAGAGGAGGAGGATTTTTATACCTAAAAACAAAAGGGAGGAAAGGAAGGAAAAGGGGATCCCAAAAAAGAAAGGTCTTGAATTATTTACTTGTATAGCCAAAATAGAATACGGACATGGCATGGAAGCCAATGTCAAAGGAGAGAAGAAAAAAGTAAAAGAAAAAATATTAACCTTATATCGTCTGAAACATCAGGATTAAAAAAAAAAAAGAAGAAATCAGCAACAGAAAAAGGAAAGGAAAAGGCCCTAAACCCACTATCATCGACCAGGCGGGTGATGATTCTCAAACAAATCTTCCAAATACGCGCTTGGTGCCCGCCCCTGCGGCGCAGCCGATAGATTCACACTACTAGTCGAAGGAAAGCCCTGCTCGTGGCCGCCTCCTCGACTTGTCGGCGCAAGGCTGGGTGAGGCAGGCGGGGTGATACCGCCTGTAGATCTCGTGCGGGTGAACCCCTGCGGCTGCGGGCCAAGCGGTGAGAGACCTATAGATTGGCCCGGGGCGGCGGTGGAGCCTGCCGCATAGTATCCGGCGGGGAGGTAGCCGGAGCCCCTGTTCCCGCTCGTGTGCATGCCAGCACCGGCAGTTGGGGAAAAGAAGAGGCTTGAGTTTGGCGTGTGGGTTCGCGGTGGTAATCCAGAAAGGCGTGCACCGCTGTTGCCCATCTTTTCCATCGACATGGATGCGCCAGGGGCGAGTTGGGGGTAGACGCCGGATCTTCGCTTGTTGAGGAGCGCGGGGGTCGTATCTGACTGATCGGGGCGGGTTGCTGCTCGGCGGACGGACCGATTGATAGACCAAGCTACCAGCACTCGCCAAAGGAATATTATCAGGCCGAACAAGCCTAGGGCGGCACCCACGGCTATGAAGATAGTGCCCTCTGGGACGCTTGAGACTTGGAGATATGGAGCACCGGCAGGTGGGGGCACTTGCGGCGTGGGTATTTTGAAGAGCGGGGGGAGGCTCAAAGGAGAATCATCATCGGTTATTGAAGGCAAGTCGGCGGGTTTGTCGGTGGTTGTGGTAGGAGAGTCTGTTGTCGTAATGGGAGGAAGGTCAGCCTCGGTGTCAGTTGGCTTTTCAGTTGGCTTTTCAGTTTCTTGTGATTTGGTGTTCGTAGGTTCTGGTCTGGGGTCATTTGTTGTTCTGGGAGGTGGTCTTGGGTTTGGTGGTCGTGGCTCATCATCATCCGGATCATCGGGGACTTGCGCTCCCACTTTGCCAACCAGAACCAGCAGACATAAAAACAGCACGAAAAGCAGGAATGGCCTCGAGGCCAGTCCCCGCGAGCGCCTCATAATCGACGAGACACGGAGAATCCGTCAGCCAGTAGAGACAGGGCTTGGTAAAGGGGGTTCTTGACCCCAATATCAAAATTTCAAGAGCTTGTCCGAGGGTAATACAGTAACCCTGATTCCGAGCGTGAATTCGGCGGCCCAACGGGGGATATCCAAGACCCCAATCGGTATTAAAATTAGCGGATAGACGCTTCCCTCCTATCTATAGAAACGATCTCCCGATTTGAGATGTGGGCGGCGCGGGGGGGTTGCCGAAAAATCTTGTATCTGGCAAAGAATCTTTGTCTAAAAGAAGGGCGGAGGTGTTGGCTGGCCAAAAATGGGGTTAAAACAAATGAAACAAATAACGATGGAGGCTCGAGGAGGAACTACAGCGAAGAGAGAGTTGCACGCAAGCAAGAAGAACTAGACAAGGAACGAAGACGCAGCGAGTGGAGAGAGATTCTGAGGATGTTGAAACAAACGCCAGGATGAGGCTCAAGCGCGGATGTTGTCGTCGTCGCCGCTGCTGGGGTTCGTTTTGCGGTCTGTGATTGGCTGTAATATATCTAAAAGTGGAATTCTAGTCCGCAAGAGGAATGGTTGCCAAGGGATTCCCCTTTTCCCAATCTCAAAATAGAATCACCACGTGATTTAGGTTTCTGGCCCAAAAAGGAAATGTCAATTGGAAGTCGCAGCTCTGATATCCATGCAAACATCAGCCCGTAGTTACTGCGTAGTCATGCCTCCGATTCTATATCGAAACATATCCATGCCGGATCCTGACATAGGTGAAATATAAATGGTAACCGGGCCGTATACATCTCTTCTCCCTTTTTTCTTATATTTTTTTTTCTCTTCCCTTTTCGCGTCTAATTCATGGATCTACTAGGCCCAGCACCACTAATAATCGTCGTTTGGCGCTTCCCTCTCTGACAAAGGCCAGCTTTCACTAACTAACAAAAGAGTATACGAAAATCCACTTTGCCATCTCCAGTATCCACCCTGCCTGATCATTGACATCCCAAGGGTTAGATATAGCATCAAGGGCATATAATGCATAACCCCCCCCTGCTCCTGAGTTCAAACATGAACTGTACATCTCTCTTGCGCCAAACAAAATATATAAAATATAAAAATCAGGGGAAAGTGAAAATAAACACGTCCGGGGGGAGTAAATTTGCATTGTTTATAGCCAGCAGCCCAGATCTAGCGGAAAAAAAAAAAAAAAAGAAGAAGAAGTAAAAATAAACCATGGACAGATAAAACGCTCTGGAAGAGGGAAATCCCACGATCTGGCATAAGTTAACAGTAAAAACCATATAAAATAAAATAAAATAAAAGGGTACACACCAAAGCGCAAAACCAAAAGAGCATAGAAGACATGTATGAAAGAGAATAAAATGAACACAACACCATCATACCTCCCTCCCTAGCTTAAAAGGGGGGGAAACGCGGGACAAAAGTAGATCAAAAAGGACAATGAAATCTCACAATCCGCCAAAGTGAAAGAACAAAAAACTATTGCTGCTTCTTCACCGCCGCAGGGCTATTATCCTTCTCAAACGCAGCAAAGGACACCTTCAAGCTTAACAGGGCCGAAATCCCCACGTAGACAATCATTACGAATAACAAGCCACCCATCAGTCCCATGAATATTCCTGTCAGGCGCATGTGTGTCAGCGAGATAAACCCATAAGGAATTAGGAACATAAGACGACTTATACAAATAAATCCCCCATGCGGTCGGCACTAGCAAGGGCGGGGGGACTTGAGAGTGAAAAAAAAAAAAGAGACAAAAAACGCACCTGGACTAAGGAACTGATACTTCTCAAACAACGGCAGATTCCTCCACTGCTCGTCACCATCCTCTTTACCATCACCCTCGCCATCGCCATCGTCATCACGGCGCACATGCGAATGCGCCATGGTGTCCCGCTTCATATTGGTCCGCAGCGGATTCTGGTAGATATCTGCGTCGATCTCGTTGTATAGGGCTGGCTCCTCTATTTCGATGCCTGCCGGGGTAGACTCTCTGGGCGTCGTGGTGTATAGAACGGTGTAATCCCGCGACGGGAGGCGGTCGATGACGGCATCTAGGAATTCATCTATCATGGGGGTAAGGTTTTGGTTGATTCAGCTCATATATTCCCGCAAGCACATAGGTAGGGGCGTTGCATTTTCTTCTTCAATTCTTTTTCTTTTTCTTTTTTTTTAAACCCACCATTCTTAACGAGTTGTTCAGATTTATTCGAGTCCGCAGCTACGCTGGCAAAATCAACCCTGATAACCAGCGGTGTTTTCCTGTATGTCTGTGGTTTCACGCCTATTTTGGCCCCCGTCGAAAGCCAGTTGATTAGCCAATCGTTCTTCGCTTCCTC
>QGQJ01000061.1:0-102022 GCA_003206725.1 Blastomyces emzantsi | reverse complement strand
ATCAGCAGCATCAGCGGCAGCAACAGGAACAGCGCGGTGGCCGCGACCCCGATGTCGAGACCGCGCTTGGCCGCCCAGTCCAGCCGAAGCCCCCGGGCCACGAACGGCGTCTCCGGCAGAACCGCCTCCGCCACGGCCTCCGCAGCCTCGCTCACCTGATCCACAATCTGATCGGCCACATCGGACATCTCAACCCTATGGTGCGGCGCAGAGGCGCCCGTGGATGTGGGGGATTCGGCATGACCCTGCATGGTCTCAGATCCTCGTTTGAGGCCAATGGCGGGTGGTTAATGATTAGTTAGTGCCGGGCTTATAGACGCCAATTAAGGGGCTGACAAGGCGGTAGCTATTTTATTTACCGTACCTAAACAGGTTAGCTTTGTAAAAAAGTGCATATTGAACGGGGATTAAGCCGCCATAGGCGGGGTTGTCGCGCAAACCTCACGTTCAGTAGTTGATACTGAATCCCCGGCGCAGTCCGTCCGAAACAACGGACCGGACAACAACTTACGCAGCATTCGATTGTGCGCCGCACAAGCGGAATCCGCACACGCTGCTGTCGGCCTTGAAGCGTGGCCACGACGGGTCGGGCGCTCATGGTGCAGCGCCGAACCCCCAAACGAACAACCTGCCAAAACCGTTGCATCGCGAAGGAACGGAAATTCGTCATCCGACACGGCGCGCGTCGGACAGCCCTATCGCGGGGGGCGCGACTGGGCCGAGCGACGCAGCGCCCCAGAAAAGGGCCGTTCCAGCAGCAGAACCAGTGACGACGACGCCCGTATGGCGTGACCGATCAGCGTACCGTCCTGTGCGCGACCGCACCCGGATAAGGCTGTATCGGTTCGACGAAAGTGCGAGCCTCTGGCCATATGGCGCATGTCAGCCATGCGAATACCGAATTCGGGCGTGTAGCTCGCTAAAACGTCGCTTTTCACATCGAACTTACGCCGCGTTATTGCGAATCCGAAAAGGAGCGGCATGTTGCCGATATGAAGAACGCGGGACCCGCCATGTGTCTATCGCGCCGGTACGGGAACGTGTTTCCGGTCTTTGCGGCGCTGATCGTCTGTATCGCGCCGGCCAAGGCGGATATGCGCATCGATGCCGCCAAGATCACGGCCGGCGACCTGTGGGTCCTGGGCAATACCGGAGAGCCGGAGACGGACATCACCCTCGACGACCAGTTCCCGCAGCGCACCGATAGCCGGGGCGCCTTCGAGTTTCACGTGGTCTATCATCCGGCCACCTGCATCGCGACGCTGCGGACCCCCAAACAGGTGCGCAGCGTCGTCGTGGGCGAATGCGGCCAGCAGGCGCCGGGGCTTCCCGGACCGCCTGGGCCGCGCGGCGAGGCGGGGACCCGGGGCGAGCCCGGCCCCCGGGGCGCGATGGGACCGCCCGGCCCCCCGGGCGCCGACGGCTCGGTCGGCCCGCCTGGTGAGCGCGGTCCGCCAGGGCCGGAGGGGCCCGTGGGCAGTGCCGGGCCGGCAGGTCCGCCCGGACCACGCGGCCCGCAAGGTGTACCCGGACCGATCGGTAAGGCGGCGCCCCCGAGCCTCGCCGTCAAAGCCAAGCCCTCGCCGACCCGGACGGGCTCGGTGTCCAAGCCCCGCGCGACTCCCCCGCTGCGGGAACCGGCGCCGGGCACCGACGATACAGCCCCGTCGGACCCCGGAGCGGGAGTTTCCGCGGATGATCGCTACTAGCGGCCGTTACGGGGGCGTGCCGGTCCGCGGGGATTCCCACACGCCGCCGCGGATCGGAAAAGCGGCTTCAGGCAGGCCTCAGGCCTCGCGCTGTGCCCGCCACGCGGCATAGGGCGCCGCGCCCGCGGGGCGGATCTGGCTGAGGCGCATCGGCTGTTCGTCCAGGGGGCGGCACAGCTCCGCGTAGATCGCCGCGCTGCCAGCCCCGTGCTCCTCGGCTTCCTCGGCCGAGAAGGCGAAGTAGCCCTCGCGGAAGCCGGCGAGCCGCATCGCTGCGTGGCACATCGGGCAGGGGCGGCCGCTCGCATACATCACGCAATCGGAGAGGTCGCGGCTGGCCAGCAGCTGGCTGGCCTCGCGCAGCGCCACCATCTCCGCATGGGCGCTCGGGTCGTTGGTGGCGTGCACCGTGTTCGCGGCCCGGACCAGCACCGCGCCGTCGCGCACGATGACCGCACCGTAGGGAGAGCCGCCGGCCCCGACATTCGCCTCGGCCAGCGCGACCGCCTCGCGGATATAGGCTTCGTGCTCGGACATCCCTGCGCCTTTCCCTGAACCCGCGCCCCAACGCGCCGTCGGCCCGGGAGTTCAGAAGGCGTAGCGCACGGTGCAGTACGGCAGGGTCTCGGCCAGCAGGGCCTTGAACCGGGCGAGCCATTTCCCCTTCCACCCGGTCCGGTAGCGCAGGTTGGTGCCGCCGCCCTCCGAAACCTTCGCCTCCTGGATGTCCGGCCGCCACAGCAGGTCCTCAGCCTTGGGGTGCCAGCCGAGATTGACGTCGTGCAGGCCCGCATTGTGGGTCAGCATGATGATCTCGCATTTGAGCTGGGCTTTGGCGGCGTCCGAGAGCGTGTCGTCGATCTCGGCAAACAGCGCGCGCCAATCCGCCTCCCAGCCCTCGTAGAGGATCACCGGCGAGAAATTGGCGTGGACCTCGTAGCCCGCGGCGACGAAATCGCTGATCGCGGCGATCCGCTCCGGGATCGGGCTCGTGCGCACGTCGACGATCTTGGCGATCCGGGCGGGCATGAGCGAGAACCGGATCCGCGTCTTGGCCTGCGGGTCGTAGGCGAGGAGGTCGCGGTTGACCGCCTTGGTGGCGAAGGAGGCCTTGGCGTTCGGCAGGGTGCGGAAGCGCTCGACCAGGGTGCGCACGCCGGTGCTCACCGCCGCATCGACGGAGAGGTCGCCGTTCTCGCCGATATCGTAGATCCAGTAGGCCGGGTCGATCGTGTCGGGCTCCGGCAGGGGGCCCTGCCGCTCGGCATGCCGGGCGATCGCCGCGCAGGCCTGGTCCATATTCACGAACAGCGAGATCGGGTTCGAAAAGCCCTTGCGCCGCGGCACGTAGCAATAGGCGCAGGCCATGGCGCAGCCGTTCGAGGTCGAGGGCGCGATGAAATGGGCGCTGCGGCCGTTCGGGCGCATGGTCAGGCCCTTCTTCACCCCGAGCACCAGGGTGGAGCGCTTGATGCGCACCCAATCCTCCACCGAGCCGGCATTGCCGTGGAGCGCCGGGATGTTCCAGTGCGACGGCACGGGGATCCGCTCGGCATCGGGAAAGCGCGCCAGGATCTCGTGACCGATCGGGAACTCGCCGACATTGGGCTCGTGATAGATCGTCCGGATGTCGAGGAGGTCGCTGGTGAGGGCCATGGCGGATCCGGGGCCCGGCGGCGGCCCGGGATCGGATATGGCGCGGTGTGGCGGCACCGGAATGGCTTGCGACGCGGGGTCCCAAGTCCACAGACCGCGTCGGTCGATTCAACCGATCAACACGTTCAACACTCTCTTACGACTCTGGGTCGATAATCCGTGCGCCTCGGATTGGACGCACGATGACGCTTCACGACCTGGAGGGGCGCGCTCCTGGGCTGGCGGCCCCTGGTGCGACGTCCGACGATCCGGATCGCCGGCCGCAGGCGCTTGTCCGTCGGGATCAGCTAGAGGCCGTACGGCGCAGCGTCCTCACCGCCATTCCGGTCAACATGCTGCTGGGCCTCGCCAGCGTGCTGGTGGCGTTCCAGGCGGGCAACGGCCGCGCCGGGCTGATCTGGTACGCGGCCTCGACCGGTGCCAACCTTCTGCGCATCGCTCTGTGCAGGACCACCTGTCCGGGGCTCGCCCTGACCGCCGCGATGCCCCCCGACATGGCCGCGGAGGCCGCGCGCTCGCTCGATGGGCATCTGCGCGCCTGCACCCTGGCGGCGTTGCTGTCGGGGCTCGTCTGGGCCTTTCAGCCGCTGCTCTGTGCCGGCTACACCTCCACCCAGACCCTGTTCTACCTCATCATCACCTGCGGCATCACCGCCGGCGCGGTCACCCACGGCACCGCCTATGCCCGGATCCCGGTCTGCTTCATCCTGCTGCCGCTGCTGTCGGTGGCCTCTTGCCTGTTCGCTGCCGGCGGGTTCGACCAGAGCTGCCTGGCGCTCTGTGTGCTGCTCTATCTGGCCGCCCTGTCGCGGGCGGCGTTCCAGGGCGAGGCCGGTTTTCGCGAGGCGAGCCGGCTGAAGAACGAGGCCACCGCGCTGGCCCGCTCCCGGGCGGACGCGCAGGCCAGCGCCAACGCGCTCGTCGAGGAGATGCGTTGGCGCGCGACCCATGACGACCTGACCGGCCTGCTCAATCGCGCCGGCTTCATCCAGCAGACCGAAGCTCACCGGAACGCCGGGACCGCCTGCCTGCTGCTCCTCGACCTCGACGGCTTCAAATCGGTCAACGACGTCTACGGCCACCAGACCGGCGACCGGGTGCTGGTCGAGGTGGCCCGCCGGCTGCGGACCGCCCTGCCGCCGGGCGGCCTGGCCGCCCGGCTCGGCGGCGACGAGTTCGCGGTGCTCTACGATCCCTCGGCGACCGGCGTGACCTACGCGGCCCTGGCCGCCGGCCTCATCGCTGCCATCGCCGAGCCCTTCGACGGGTTCGACGAGGGGCGGGTCGGGGTCAGCATCGGCATTCACGCCGAGCCCGAGCCCAGCCTGATGGAGATGCTGAGCTGCGCCGACGAGGCGCTGTACGCGTCGAAGGCGGTCGGGCGGAACCGCTTCCGCCTGTTCGACGCCGGATTGCGCAGCTGCCTGGAGATGCGGCGCGACCTGGAACGCGACCTCTCGCACGCGCTGGTCGAGAACGCCCTCGAGGTGTGGTTCCAGCCGATCTACGCCCTCGATGCCCGGACCCTGGTCGGGCTGGAGGCGCTGGTGCGCTGGCGCCATCCGCGCCTCGGCTGGATCTCGCCGCCCGACCTGATCGCCGCGGCCACGATGGCGGGGCTGACCGAATCGCTCCTGCGCTTCATCCTCGATCGGGTCTGCCGGATGATGCAGATCCTGCGTGCCCGGGGGCTCGGCACCGTCCGCGTTGCGATGAACGTGTCGCCCCGGGAGATGGCGCAGATTCCGGTGGACGAGATCGTGATCGAGCGCCTCGTCACCCTGGGCCTGCCGGCCGAGATGCTGGAAATCGAGATCACCGAAGAGACCGCCCTCGATCTCGGCGCGGTGCAGGGCAAGCTGCAGGCCATCTCGCGCGCGGGTATCCGGGTGGCGCTCGACGATTTCGGGATCGGCTATTCGTCGCTGTCCTCGCTGCGCCAGCTGCGGGCCGACCGGATCAAGATCGACCGGAACTTCGTCACCGGGCTCAGCGCCTCCGACGACAAGCGCGGGCTGGTCCTGGCCGTTCTGGGCCTTGGCACGCTGCTCGGGCTCGAGGTGGTGGCCGAGGGCGTGGAGACGCAGGAGGATCTGCAGATGCTGCAATCCATGGGCTGCCCGTTCCTGCAGGGCTATCATCTCGGGCGGCCCAGCCCGGTGCAGGATCTCGAAGCCGTCTTGTTCGCCCAGCAGCCGCAGGCGGCCTGAGGCGGGAGGGTTTGAACGGTTGGCGGACGCCGCCGGCGCGACCGGTGCGCCGCTGCCGTCCAAAGCCAAAGCAACGCCGAGGTGCTTCGTTGCGATCGTCGTGTCGTGGAAGGGGCCGCTCCTCGGGAAGTCCTGATCTCACACCGCATCGCCGAAGCGGCATGATCGATGTCGACGCGTCAGAGGCGCGTTGGGACAACTAAAGACCGTATTCTATTAATCGATGCAACCGGTAGGTGATCCCCATTGAGAGGGGGCGCCGCTGTCGAAAAATATGACCTTTTAACAGACTTCACGCCGCAAAGAACTTGACACGCGCCCCGAACGATAACTTAAATTGGTTAATATTTGACTATATCGAGTTATGACCTATGGCCTCCGAGGTGCGATATGAGGTCCTCGACGGGCTCAGAGGGGCCGCTGCAGTCGGGGTCATGATCTTTCATTTCTCCATCATCGGGCTCCCGCTCGCACCGCATGGCTATCTGGCGGTCGATTTCTTCTTCGTCTTGAGCGGCTTCGTCCTATCCCACGCTTACGCTGCGCGGCTTGACGCGATGCCACTGGTCGATTTCATGCGGCTGAGGCTAATTCGGATGCTTCCGCTCAGCGTGCTCGGACTCTCCATCGGAAGCTTATATTTCCTAATTAGATTTTATACTCAGAATTATTCGCAATACAGCCTGTTCGATATCGTCGTCGGAACGGTGTTCAACACGGCGCTGCTGCCGAAGCCGTGGTCCAGCCCGGCTCCGACCGATACGATCTTCACGACCAATACGCCGTTATGGTCATTGTCGCTCGAGATCCTGATGAATCTCGTCTGGGCGGCCTTCTTTTATAAGGCGCGGTCCTGGATCTTGCTGATCGTTGCGCTCGTATCTGCCGTCGCCATCTACGCTTTCGCACTGGAGAATGGCTCGGCCGATCTCGGCGCCACGTGGCCCACCTATCCGGGCGGTCTCGCCCGGGCAGGATTCGGGTTCTTCATCGGTGTCGTTCTGTGGCGATACCGGCCTGAGCCCGACAAGGGTGGCTTTCTGCCGGAGATCGCAGCGGTGCTGCTCATCGCCGTTCTATTCGTTCCGGACGTCGGCCCGTTATTCGATGTGTTTGTAATCCTCTTTCTGCTGCCCGCGATCATCTATCTCGCGGCCGGCTCGGATTATCGCAAGGAACGGGCGCTGTTCAGGGCCGCGGGCGGGTTATCCTATCCCCTGTATGCCATCCATGTGCCGATCCTGCACTTCATGGTCGGCTCGGTGAAGATCCTCCACATGGAGAATCGCCCGGTCTTCGTCGCCGTGCTGGCCGCGCTTCTCTGCACCGGGACCGCCTATGCGCTGGATCGGTTGTATGATCGCCCGATACGCAGGGTGTTGACGCGGGCCTTGGCCTCCGATCGCCCGCGACCTCTAACCTAGCCGGTAATCCGCCATCCGCGCTCGCCGCGCGCTGCGGCGGTAAGCCATCACCGAGTCGGGCCACAGGGTCGTGTTGCGGCCCTGGGCATCGAGGTACCAGCTGCGGCAGCCGCCTCTCTGCCAGATGCTGTCGGCCAGTCGGGTCCGGATCCAATCGAGGAACCGGGCCTGCGCCTCGGGCCGGACCTCGATCGCCCGGGCGCCGCCGCGCAGCGCCGCCAGGCAGTCGAGGACGTGCCGCACCTGGATCTCGATCATCGAGATGATGGAGTTGTGCCCGAGCCCGGTATTGGGCCCGAGCAGCATGAAATAGTTCGGGAATCCCGCGACCGTGATGCCCTGATAGGCACCCATCCCGTCGGACCAAACCTCCGCGAGGCGCTGGCCGTTGCGCCCGACGAGGTTCATCCGGGCGAAGCTGCCGGTGACGTCGAAGCCGGTGGCGTAGATGATCACGTCGAGAGCGTGCGCCCGGCCGTCTGCGGTGGTGACGCCGGCCTCCGTGATCCCGGCGATGTCGCCGGTCTCGAGGGCCACGTTGGGGCGCTGGAGGGCCGGGTAATATTCGTCGGAGATCAGGACGCGCTTGCAGCCGAGACGGTAGTTCGGCGTCAGCTTGGCCCGCAGGGCCCGGTCCGGCACCGCCTTGGCGAGGTGGTGGCGGGCCAGGCCCTCGGCCTGCTTGGTCAGTGTCGAGACTTTGGTGAAGCCGAAGAAGGCGCGCAGCTCGTGCAGCCAGAACAGGCGCGCCCGCTCAAGCCGCCGGAGAAACGGCAGGCGCCGGTAGCGCGCCTTGGTGGAGTCCGCAATGGCGTGATCGTGCTTGGGCATGATCCAGGGCGGCGTGCGCTGGAACAGGGTCAGGTGGCCGGCGACCTTGGCGATCTCCGGCACCACTTGGATCGCGCTTGCCCCGGTGCCGATCACACCGACACGCTTGCCCGCCAGGTCGACGGAATGGTCCCACGCCGCGGTGTGGAAGGCCGGACCCGCGAAGGCGTCCCGGCCGGGCAGGTCGGGATAGGCCGGATGGTGCAGGCCGCCCATGGCGGAGACGATCGCGCGGGTCGTGATCGGCCCGCGATCGGTCTCGACATGCCAGAGCGCGTGCGCCTCGTCCCAGGTCGCGCCGGAGAAGGCGGTGCCGAGCTGGATCAGGGGCATCAGCCCATGGCGCTCGGCGGTCTCGCACAGATAGGCCTGGATCTCCGGCTGCGGGGCGTACATCCGCGTCCAGTCGGGCTTGGGGGCGAAGGATAGGGAATAGAGGTGCGAGGGCACGTCGCAGGCCGCCCCCGGATAGGTGTTCTCGCGCCAGGTGCCGCCGATATCCTCGGCCTTCTCGATCACCCGCATCGGACCGATCCCGGCCTGCCGGCAGCGGATCGCCATGGCGAGGCCGGAGAAGCCGGCGCCGACGATCAGGACTTCCAGGGGCTCGGAGGCGGGCTCGGTCGCAGGTGCTTTCATCGCGGCGAACTCCCCGATCCGGCCGCGTTCTGCGGCGCGTGGGCCTTGAGGAAGGCCGCGGCCTCGCCGAGCGAGGTCCGCGCCTCCGGGAGCATATGGGCGGCGAACTGCCAGGCATGGGCCACGACCGGGAAGAGCTTCAGCTCGGTCACGACCCCGGCCGCCCGGGCCTTCTCGGCCATGCGGATCGAGTCGTCGCGCAGGACCTCGCGCTCGCCCACGTGGAACAGCAGGGGCGGGTAGCCGGTCGGATCGGCAAAGATCGGTGAGATCCGCGGATCGGCCGGATCGGCATCGCCGAGATACATCGTGCGGATCACCGCCAGTGCCCCGGGGTCGAACATCGCGTCCCGCCAGGCATTGGTGCGCCGCGATCCGTCCTCGGAGACGAAGTCGGTGGCCGGCGAGAACAGGGCGGCCGCCCAGGGCATCGGCAGGCCGCGGGCGCGCGCCTCGCCGATCAGCACCAGGGCCATGTTGGCGCCCGCGGACTCGCCGGCGACGCAGGCCGGCCCCTCGGCGCCGAACGCTTGCCAGACCGCCATCACGTCTTCCACGGCAGCCGGGAACGGGTGCTCGGGGGCGAGGCGGTAATCGGGGACGAAGAGCGTGAAGCCGCGATTGGCCAGCGCGCCGGTCACCGGCCGGTGGGTGCGCGGCGAGCAGGCGATGAAGCCGCCGCCATGGATGTAGAGCATCCGCAGACCCGATCCGGATTTCGGCCGGACCCATTCCCCCCGCACCCCGCCCAAAGTGCCGGGCTCGTAGGTGACGCCCTTTGGGTCGGGGAAGGCCGGCGCCTCGAAGATCCGGCGGAACGCGGCCGCGTCCCGGGCCTTCGACAGGGGGCCGCGCACTTTGTTGCGGACCATCCAGGTGCCCAGATAGGCGCGTAGGCTCGCCATGCTCAGACCTTCCCGCCGGACAGGCGCACGATCGTTTTCCAGTAGCCCACCGGCATCAGGCGCTGAATCAGGGCGGCGCTGCGCGCATCCTTGCCGATCAGGATGCGCGGCTGGCGACGCTCGATCCCCTGGATGATCGTGGCCGCGGCCTCCTCGGGCGAGAGCGTCAGCAGCTTGCCGAACGCCTCGCGCGCCTTCTCGTCCTCCACTCGGGCGCGCTCGGCGGCTTCCGGGTCCGTCGGCGGGCGCGGGCTGCGGGCGCTGCGGGCGATGGCGGTGGCGACGCCGCCGGGATGGACCACCGTGACCCCGAGTCCGGTGCCGGCATATTCGTGCCGCAGGGCCTCGGTGAAGCCGCGCACGGCGAACTTGCTGGTCGCGTAGGCGACCTGGCCGGGCGGCGCGATCAGCCCGAACAGGCTCGACAGGTTGATGATCTGGGCCGCCGGCCGGGCACGCAGCATCGGCAGGAAAGCGTGGCACATCCGCACGACGGCGCGCAGGTTGATGTCCATCAGCCACTCGAAATCGTCGAGATGCGTCTCGTCGAACCGCCCGCCCAGCGCGACGCCGGCATTGTTGATCAGGACGTCGAGGCGGCCGAAGCGCGCCTCGGCCCAGTCCGGGAGCTTCTGGATCGCCTCAGCGTCGGCGAGATCGAGGACCCGGGTCTCCACGGCGGCACCGGCTGCGCGGGCCTTTCCGGCGACGGCCTCGAGGCCCGCCGCGTCCCGGTCCACCAGCAGAAGGCTGCAGCCCTTGGCCGCCAAGCCCTGCGCCAGGGCGGCGCCGATGCCGCTCGCCGCGCCGGTGAGGAGCACGACCGCGCCCGCGAGTTGGAGTTTCTGGGCCAAGCCTTACCTCCCGTTCCGCCGAGCTTGCCCGACGACCCCATGGGGATAGCCCCGGCCGCGCGGATTGTCTAGGGTGGATACCCTAAAACGGGAATCGAGTGTGATGCTGCGAGGCGAGGGCCGCAGGGGGCGAGGGGGCGACGGCGCGGAACGGCCCACGGGGACACGCGAAAAAATTCTCGCGCAGAGCCTGGCGCTGTTCAACGCCCGCGGCCTGGGCCGGGTGACCACGGCGGAGATCGCCGCGGCATCCGGGATCCGCGAGGGCAATCTGCAATACCATTATCCGCGCAAGAGCGGGCTGGTGGAGGCGCTGTTCACCGCCTTCGAGGAAGAGGCCGAGACGGTGGCCGGGCGCATGCCGGACGACCTCGCCGCCCCTGAGGCGCTGCTCGCCTATCAGCGGGGCTGGTTCGACCTGATCTGGCGCTATCGCTGCATCTACCGGGACGGGATCGCCATGGTGGAGATCGCCCCGGCGCTGCGCCCGCGGGTCCATGCCCTGCGGGCGCGGACGCAGGCGCTCGCCCGCGGCGTGTTCGAGGCGGCGGTTCGGGCCGGACGGCTGCGGATCGCACCGGATGCCCTGGGGCGGCTGATCGACAACGTCTGGATCGTGTCGAGCCACTGGATGAGCCACCGGCTCCAGGGCAGCACCGAGCTGACCCAGGCCGATCTCGACTGGGGCTTCGCGCAGGTCAGCGACCTGTTTGCTCCCTACCTCGTCATGGACAATCCGGATTGACGGGCCGGTTGGCCCGAACCTTCCATCCGGTGGTCAAGCTCGGACCCGAAGGATGCGATGCCCGACCGCCTGATCCATGCCGGCCTCTCCATCCTGCTGCTGCTGGCGATCGCCGCCCTGTGCTCCAACAACCGCCGGGCGATCCGCCTCCGGGTGGTGCTCGCCGCCCTGGCGCTGCAGGTCGGGCTCGGCGCGCTCGTCCTGTTCCTGCCCGCCGGGCAGGCCGCGCTGAAGGCCGCCGCGGACGTCGTGGTGACGGGGCTCTCCTACGGTGACCGCGGCACCGCGTTCCTGTTCGGCGGGCTGGTCGAGCCGAAGATGTTCGAGCTGTTCGGGGGCTCGGGGTTCATCCTGGCCCTGCGGGTGCTGCCGCAGATCCTGTACGTCTCGGCGCTGATCGGGGTCCTGTACCATGTCGGCGTGATGCAGGTGCTCGCCCGGGGTCTCGGCGCGGTGCTCCGGCGGATTCTGGGCACCTCGCCGATCGAATCCTTCTCGGCGGTGATCACCATCGCCATCGGCCAGAGCGAGATCGCGGTGGCGTTGCGCCCGTTTCTGCCGCTGCTCACCGGGGCAGAGCTGTTCGCCGTGATGGCGAGCGGCGCTTCCTCGACAGCCGGGTCCATCCTGGCGGGCTACGCGGCCCTCGGCGTGCCGATGACCTACCTGCTGGCCGCCTCCGTGATGGCGATCCCCGGGGGCCTGCTCTACGCCAAGATCCTGATGCCCTCGGTCGAGCCGACCCGGATCGCCACCACCCGGGTGGAGTTCGGCGAGATCCGGGCGGCCAACATCATCGAGGCGGCCGCCGACGGCACGCAGAAGGGGCTCGCGGTCGCGGTCTCGGTCGGCGCGATGCTGATCGCTTTCGTGGGACTCATCGCCCTGGCGAACGGGATCGTCGGCTATGTCGGCGGTCTGGCCGGTTACCCGGCGGCCTCGATCGAGGGCGTGCTCGGCGGGGCGCTCGCGCCGCTCGCCTGGCTGCTCGGCGTGCCCTGGGAGAACGCACCGCTGGTCGGCGGCGCGATCGGCCAGAAGATCGCCTTCAACGAGTTCCTCGCCTACGCCAACCTGTCGCCGACCCTGAAGGCCGACACTCTCGACCCGCGTTCCCAGGTGATCGTCTGCTTCGCCCTGTGCGGCTTCGCCAATTTCGCCTCGATCGCGATCCAGCTCGCGAGCTTCTCCAGTCTGGTCCCCGAGCGCCGCGCCGAGGTCGCCCGCTACGGGCTGCGCGCGATCCTGGCCGGGACCCTCGCGAATCTGACCAGCGCGGCGATCGCCGGGATGTTCGTGGCCTGAGGGGCGGGGGCGTCAACGGCCGAAAGCGTAGCGTTCCAGCCCGATTTCTTTCGGGGACAGGGAGGTCGGGTCGTGCGCGAAGGGCAGGCCGCGCCCGTCCCGCACTGCGTCCAGGACCTCGGCGAATCCGGTCCGGCAGCGGAAGCCGAGCGCCGTCTCGGCGAGACGCGAAACGTAGACCCGGCCGATGCTGACCGGCAACGTCCAGCCTCTCCGGGCGTAGAGCTCCGCGGCGTCGGGGAAGTGGCGCGCGATGACGGTTGCGGCGTCCCGCTTGAGGTCTCGTGCCTCGGCGCGGTCGAACGGTGTCGGCGCGCAGAGGAGGAACAGGCCGAACCCGATCTCGGGGGCCCGCAGCAGCGCCGCGACGTGCCCCTCGGCGGCGTCCTCGACGGTCAGGCGCCGGTTTAGGAACTTGTTGGCCTTGAGGTTCTCGCCGGACAGCACCCGGTGCGTGTCGTCCTCCTGCGGGAAGAACCGGGCGGTGCGCAGGACCACGCAGGCCAGCCCGCGCTCGGCGGCGTAGAGGCGGCACAGGCCTTCGGCGGCGAGCTTAATCACCCCGTAGATGTTGCGCGGCGCCAGCGGCCCGCTGGTCTCGTCCAGCCAGATTGCGGCCTCGCCGGCCTCGTCGCGGATCGCCTGGCTGATCATCAGCGAGGTCGTGGAGGTGAACACGAAGCGGTCGTTGCCGGCGGAGACCGCAGCCTCGAGCAGGTTCAGCGTTCCCGTGACGATGCCGTCGATGAAGGCTTGCGCCGAGTAGCGCACGATGTCGGGCTTATGCAGGGCGCCGGCATGGATCGCGGCCTCGATCCCGCGATCGAACGCCAGGCTGACGGTGCCGCGATCCACCACGGAGCCGACCAGATCGGTCTCAGGCCCGGGGGCTACGTCGAGGCCGGTCACCCGATGGCCGCGGGTGCGCAGGCGCGGGGCGAGGAACCGGCCGAGCCAGCCGGAGGAACCGGTGAGCAGGACGTGAATGGCCCGACCTTTGGGGACCGGGGCTCCCGCATCGGGGATCGCCGGGACGTGTGGAAGCATCCGGCAAGGCTTCCGCCGTCAGCGACTACCCGGGATGAGATCGCCGGAAGAAATCCGATCCTGCGCAGGTGATCAAGATCGTCCACCAGGCCTGCGCGCACAAAAAAGGCGCCGCTTCGTGTGAAGCGGCGCCCCAAACCATCCGGTGGATGGATGTCTCAGTTGAACGTGTCGATTTCAGCCGACTCGTAGCTGGTGACTTCCATGCCGACGCAGATTTCGGAAACGACGGGAGCGGACCAAGCCATGTTTTCCTCCAAGAGATGAACGATGGGACGATGCCGACGACAATCCCCGGACCATTCAGCGACCCGGGGCGGGGTCGACTTAGTTGAAGGTGTCGATCTCGGCCGACTCGTAGCTCGTGACTTCCATGCCGACGCAGATCTCGGACACGATCGGGGCAGACCAAGCCATGGCGTTTCTCCTCGCTGTTGATGAGGACCATATAGGCAATATCTTGGGCGCAATACAAGCGAGCACAACACTTATATTTCTCATATGGACGCCGCCCGATCCGGCCGCGGCCTTCCAGCAACGCTGCCGCACCGTCATGCACGACGCCCGGGATGGGACCCGGTTTCGGCTTGACGGATTTTTCCGGCAGGGGCACGAGGCAGCCGCGCGGGGCGTCCATCCGGGGGCGCCGCGCTCCCTTTCAGCATCGACCAGCGAAGCGACGTGCCAGACCGATCGTGCCTGCCGTGCCCGGCGACGCGCCGTCATCCCGCCTGAGCCGCTGAGAGGCCCGGCCGCGGGGTAAGCGGCGTGGCTCACCGGTCGCGGCCCTGAGAGCCAGCAAGACCGGCGGCGCGCCGTCTCGTCACCCGAGAGGCGAGGCCATGAACGAGATCGCCCCCATCGACGCGCGCGTCGACCCGTCCGTGCTGGCCGCACGCCTGTCGGACGAGCGCGCTCCCGACATCGTCGAGGCCCTGAACGAGGAGGCCCCCGAGGTCGCCGCGGCGATCATCCTCGGCCTGTCGATGGAGCGGGCGATCGAGGTTCTCGACCAGCCGGAGCTCGACTGCGCGGCCGACATCATCGAAATGCTGCCGCGCGACCGGGTGGCCGCCTACCTCTCGGGCATGTCGGCCGACCGGGTCACGGACGTGTTCCGCGAGATCGAGGAGCCCGGCCGGTCCGACCTGCGCGCCCGCCTCGACGCCGAGACCCGCGGCGCGGTCGATCGCTTGTCGGCCTACGGCGAGGAGACGGTCGGCTCGCTGATGACCACCGAGTTCGTCACGGTGCCGGGCACCTGGACGGTGGGCCAGACGCTGGAGCACATCCGCCACGTCGAGAAGACCCGCGAGACCATCTACGCGATCTTCGTGCTCGACCCGCGCACCCGGGCGCTCACCAAGGCCGTTCCCCTGCGCCGGCTGATCTCGGGCGACCCGAACGACAACGTCCTCAGCGTCGCCCCTGGCCGGCGGCCGCTGGCCGTCTCGCCCACGGCGAGCCGTGAGGAGGCCGCCCGGCTGATCTCGAAATACGACCTGCTGGCGCTGCCGGTGGTCGATGCGGTCGGCCACGTGATCGGCATCGTCACGGTGGACGACATGATCGACGCTATGGTCGAGAAGCAGACGCAGGACGTGCAGCGCTTCGGCGGCATGGAGGCGCTGCCCGAGCCCTACATGGATATCGGCTTCTTCACGATGATCCGGAAGCGGGCCGGCTGGCTCTGCGCGCTGTTCCTATCCGAGATGCTGACCGCATCCGCCATGCAGGGCTTCGAGGGCGAGCTGGAGAAGGCGATCGTCCTGACGCTGTTCATCCCGCTGATCATGAGCTCGGGCGGCAATTCCGGCTCGCAGGCGACCTCGCTGCTGATCCGGGCGCTGGCCCTGCACCAGATCCGTCTCAGCGATTGGTGGCGGGTGGCCCTGCGCGAGCTGCCCACCGGCATCGTGCTGGGCAGCATTCTCGGGATCATCGCGGTGATCCGGATCGTCGCCTGGCAGAAGTTCGGCCTCTACGATTACGGCGAGCACTGGCCACTCGTCGCCGCCACGGTCGGTGCGGCCCTGGTCGGCATCGTGATGTTCGGCTCGCTCACCGGCTCGATGCTGCCGTTCATCCTCCAGCGGATCGGCTTCGACCCCGCCACCGCCTCGGCCCCGTTCGTGGCGACCCTGGTCGATGTGACCGGGCTGGTGATCTATTTCTCTGTGGCGCTGCTGATCCTGCGTGGGACGCTGCTGTAGGGGGCGTCGCCGGTGCCACCGGCCCCAAATCTTGAGGTCGGCCGCACAAGCGACCCTGTCATGCGGGCTCCGCTCCGCGTTGCCCGCATGACGGAGTGGATGTTTGCGGTCCTGAATCGCTTCCAGCGTTCTAGGTGTTTGCTAGCGATTAGATTTTTCGTCAGGCGTCTGCTTTCGACCCAACCTGGCCGTATACGACAGGCTTCGAGGCTATCAAAAGCGGACCTACACGCCACCGCTGCTCCGGTATCGATACGCCTATTGCGCCACTGGTCGGGGCCAAAGAATGTTCGATCAACCCTGGTTAAGCGACGCGCCAAGGTGATCCATGATTGCTCTCACCTTCGCAGACGGTCTCGGACCCGCCGGGAAGACCGCGTAGACCTCGGCAGGATCGAGCCGATAGGGCTCAAGCAACTGGACGAGCTGGCCGGCACGCAGCTCATCCCCGGCCATGACGCGAGTCGCCAGCGCGATGCCCATCCCGGCCACCGCAGCGGCCAGGATCCCCGGCGCCGAGTTGATCCAGAGGCGCGCGGGGACATCGACGGTGGTGACGGTCCCGTCGCGCGTGAAGCGCCAGCTCTCGCGACCGAACATGCCGTGCTGCACGATGCAATCGTGCCGAGCGAGTTCGGCCGGGATAACGGGTGTGCCGCGGGATGAGAGATAGGCCGGCGACGCGACCACCAAGCGTTCGACCGTCGCAAGCCTGCGGGCCCCGAAGGTTGAGTCTGCCAACGGGCCGACGCCGAGGCGGATGGCGATGTCGACCCCGTCCGTGACGAGATTTTGGCGCGCGTCGCTCATGGTGATCTCGATCCGGAGGCCCGGATGCCGGGCCAGGAACGTCGTGAGCGCGGGGACGACGGCCCGGGAGCCGTAGAGCACCGGCATCGCCAGACGGATCGCGCCCTGGAGCGAGTCCACTCCCCGGGCCGCCTGCTCGGCCTCCTCGACCTCCGCGAGGAGGGGTCGCGCGCGTTCCAGGTACAGGCTGCCGGCTTCCGTTAGGGAGATGCTGCGGGTGGTGCGCAGCAGCAGCGTCGTGCCCAGCCGCGCCTCAAGCGTGCCGACGATGCGCGACACGGAAGGTTGCGAGAGCATCAGTTCGCGTCCCGCGCGCGAGAGGCTGCCGGTCTCCGCCACGCGGACGAACACGGCCATCTCCTGCCAACGGTCGCTCATTCGTATTCCGGATAGATGATCTCCGGAGCGAACGGATACATCGACTGAGGTGGATAGGCTACCTCCCCTACGGGGCGCCGTCGCAGCGGCCCGACCATCCACAGCCTCAGCCTAATAGGAGAAGGGTTTGCAATGGCCATCAAGATCTACGGCGACCCAGGCTCCGGCAGCCGGCGCCGCGTCACCGCGGCGGCCGCCGCCATGGGCGTGAACATCGAGGTCGTGGACATCGACCTCTTCAATGGCGAGAGCCACACGCCCGAGTTCTTGGCGTTGAACCCACACGGACTGTCGCCCGTGATGGTGGACGGAGACCTCGTCCTTTACGAGTCCGCGGCCATCAATCTCTATCTCGCCGAGAAGGCGGGGAGCGACTTGGCGGGTCGAACGACGCGGGAGCGGTTCGAGATCCTCCAGTGGATGTTCTGGTCGGGCGAGCAGTGGCGCGTGTTCGCGACCCTCACCTTCGACGAGGTGCTTGCTAAGCGCTTCATGGGTCAGCCCGCAGAGGAAAGCATCGTCAAACTGGCGGCCGACAAGATCCGCGCTGCCGCCGGCGTGCTGGACGCGCACCTCGCGAAGCACAGCCACATCGTCGGCGACCGCCTAACGCTGGCCGACTTCGATGTCGCGGGCCCGTTCTCACAGAACGAGCGCACGAAGATCCCGCTGAACGAGTTCCCCAACCTCGTGGCCTGGCAGCAGCGACTGCTAAAGACGGTACCGAGTTGGGCGGCCACGAAAAGCGAAGTCGACGCGCGTATCGACGGTGCTCTCGAAGCAGCCGGCATCCGACTATGAAAAAGAGCGTCGGCGGCTCTCACGGTCGACCGGCGCTGTACCTTCGCGAAAGGTCGAGAGCGGGCGCAAATGCGATGTCCGCGTCGTCGCTCAGCCGTCCGAAAGCGGACCGGCAGATATCCACCCTTCTCAGACATCGGCATGGCTCTGCCGATCAAGTTCTGACCCTAAAAGCCCCAAATTCCGATACAATATCGCTCTGTCTGCGGACGGACTGGAAGATACCGTCTCACCCTAAAGCCGCAACCAGACGCTTGCGCTGGACCTTGCCGTTGGCCGTCCGGGGCAGGGCCTCCAGAAACCGGATCTCCCGCGGGCGCTTGTAGGCGGCCAGCCGGCTCTCGCACCAGGCGAGCAGGTCCGCCGCGTCGGGCTCGGCGCCGGGCTGAAGCACGACGAAGCCGCAGATGACCGAGACGTCGGCGCGGACCGGCAGCTCGGCCACCCCGACCTCCGCCACGGACGGGTGGGCGGAGAGCACGGCCTCGACCTCGTTCGGCGAGACCCGGTAGCCCATCGCCTTCATCAGGTCGTTGTTGCGGCCCTCGAACCAGACGTAGCCGTCGGAATCGAACCGGGCGAGGTCGCCGCCGACGAACCAGTCGCCGCGCATCACCTCGGCCTCCTCGTCGGGACGGTTCCAGTAGCCGAGCATCAGCGCCGGCTCCGAGCGGTGGACCGCGAGCAACCCAGTCTCGCCGGCGGGCAACGGCATGGGCTCGCCCTCCACCGGCAGGATCGCCACGCGCCGCCCGGGCTGCGGCCGGCCCGGGGAGCCCGGGCGGACCGGGATGGTCGGGCCGCTGGAGATGTAGGTGGAGATCTCGCTCATCCCGAGCGCCTCGTAGAGCGGCTTGGCCGTCGCCTTGGTCCAGGCCTCCAGCAGCTCCACCGACAGGGGCTCGCCGGCGGTGCAGCCGTGGCGCAGACTCGATAGGTCGTGCCGGGCGAGATCGCCGTATTTCAGGATCTGGCGGTAGAGGGTCGGGACCGCGGCGAACAGGGTGGCGCCGTATTCTGCGATCAGGCGCGGCCAGACCGCGGGGTCGCGGGGGCCGTTGTAGAGCACCGCGGTGGCGCCCACCGACCACGGATCGCTCAGGCCCACGCCCAGCGTGTAGGTCCAGTTCATGGTGCCGGCATGGAGCATCACGTCGGATTCGGTGAGCCCGAGCCAGTGCGCGACCATCGGCCAGCGGCCGTAGGCGGCCCGGTGGGCGTGCAGCACGCCCTTGGGCCGGCTGGTGGTGCCGGAGGTGTAGATCAGCATCGCCGGGTCGTCGGCGGCGGTGTCGGCGTAGTCGGGCAGCGCCGGCCCGGCTTTCAGGGCGGCGACGGCGCCAGCATCGAGCAGGAGCCGGTTGCCCAGGGCCTTGGGCGGGACCGCGCATCCGCCGCCGACCACGATCGCCGCCGCGCCGGAATTCTCCATCAGGAACGCGGCCTCGCCCTCGGTGAGCTGCGGCGAGGACGGCAGCCCCACAAGGCCCGCCGCCAGGGCGCCGAAATAGACCAGGACGTAATCGGCCTCGTTGCCCATCCGGATCATCACCCGGTCGCCCTGCTTCAGCCCGAGGCCGAGCAGGCCCGCCGCGATGCTGCGCACCGCCCGGTCGACCGCGCCGAAGCTGAGCCGGCTGGCGGTTCCGTCGCCGACCAGCACCAGGGCGGTCTTGTTCGGGCGCAGCCGCGCGTTCTCGGCCAAGCAATACCGGGCCGCGTTGAAGCGGGCCGGCGGGTGGCGATCGTGGGGCCGGAGGGCATCGGACAAAGGGCGTTCCCCGTGGTCAAGGGTTTCGCCCGGGTGTCCCGCATCGGCGCCGCGCCCGTCAACCGTGGGTGGGGCCGGTGCCGATGCGATGCGCGTCAGGTTCGGCGCTGGGTCTGGCCCTCCTGCTCCTCGAAGCCCTTGAGCACCTTGTCGAGGGTCATCGGGTACTCGCGGATCCGGATGCCGGTGGCGTTGTGGATCGCGTTGGCGAGCGCCGCCCCGGCACCGCAGATGCCGAGCTCGCCGAGACCCTTGCTCTTGAGTGGGTTCGCCTTGTCGTCGAGTTCCGGCAGGAACACCGCGTCGATCGCCGGAATGTCGGCATGGACCGGCACGTGGTACTCGGCCATGTCGTGGTTGACGAAGAAGCTGTAGCGGGAGTCGACCACCGCGTCCTCCATCAGCGCCGCACCGACGCCGAAGGTCATGCCGCCGATCGCCTGGCTTCGCGCCGTCTTCGCATTGAGGATGCGGCCGCCGGTGAAAACGCCCAACATTCTTCGCAGCCTGATCTCACCGGTGTCGGCGTCGACACCGATTTCGGCGAAGTGAGCGCCGTAGGAGTACTGCGAGAATTTCTGCTTCATCTCGCCCGGCTTGATCTCGCCGGTCGCCTCCAGGCCGTTCTTGGCGAGGTCGGTCAGGGTTTCTGTCCGGTTCCCGGACGTCACGGCCCCGTCCCGGAAGGTCGCGCCCTCCGGGTTGAGATCGCCCGCCTTCAGCAGCGCCTCCCGCAAATTCTCGCAGGCGATGTAGAGCGCCGAGCCCGACGAGCCGGCGCCGAACGAGCCGCCGGAGCCGGCCGCGAACGGGAAGTCGGTGTCGCCCATTTCGACCCGCACCCGCTCGGGGGGCAGGCCCAGCATCTCGCCGGCGATCTGGGTAAGGATCGTGTAGGTGCCGGTGCCGGGATCGGTCATCGCCATGCGCACGACCAGCACGCCGTCCGGCCCGAGCCGCACCTTGGCGGCGGACGGCATCAGCGGGTTGAGCCGGGCGGCCGCCGACATGCCCATGCCGACGAGCCAGTTGCCCTCGCGCCGGCTGCCCGCCGCCTGGCGCTTGTCCCAGCCGAACAGGCGGGCACCCTCGCGCATGCAGGGCACGAGCTGGCGTGTGGAGAACGGCACCTTCTTCTCGGGGTCCTCGGCGGGCTCGTTGCGCACCCGCAGCTCGATCGGATCGATCTTCAGGTGCTCGGCCAACTCGTCCATGGCGCACTCGAAGGCGAGCTGACCCACGGCCTCACCCGGCGCGCGCATCGATGACGCGATCGGCATGTTCAGGTTGACGAGCCGGTGGCGCGTGACGCGGTTCTGCGCCGCGTAGAGCGAGCGGGTAACGTTGGCAGAGGTCTCGAAGAAGCCGTCGCCTTCGGCGGTGTCGGACCACGATTCGTGGCTGATCGCGGAGAGCCGTCCGTCCTTGTCGGCCCCGAGCCGGATCCGCTGGATCGTGTCAGTGCGATGGGTCGCGACGTGAAATTCCTGCTGCCGGGTCAGCGCGACCTTCACGGGCCGCTGGATGACCTTGGAAGCCAGGATCGCCAGGGTCGCCTCGGGCTGGACCTGCAGCTTCGCCCCGAAGCCGCCGCCGATATAAGGGCTAACGATCCGGACCTTCTCGGGGGCCAGCTTGAGCACCGACCCCAGCGCCTTCTGGCCGCGGTTCGGCATCTGGTTGGAGGTGTACAGCACCACGCCGTCGCCCTCCCAGGAGGCGATTGTGGCGTGCGGCTCCATCTGGGCGTGGATCTGCGGCGGCGTCGTATACTCCACGTCAAGCTTCACCGGAGCCGCCGCGAAGGCCGCGTCGAAATCGCCGAGCTTGGAATCCGGGGGCGAGTTCATGGGCTTCGGCTCGTAGGCCGCCGCCATGTTGTCCTTCAGCAACGCCCTGGGCTTGGCCGCGTCGTACCGGACCTTAACCAGCATCGCGGCGGCCCGGGCCTGCTCGAAGGTCTCGGCGACCACGAAGGCCACGGGCTGCCCGTAGAACTTGATCTCGGTGCCCTGGAGCTGCGGCCAGACCTGCTCCTTCTTCTCGCCCTGCTCAGGCACGTTCTCATGGGTCAGGACCAGGATCGTCCCCGGGGCCCGGCGGGCGGCCTCGGCGTCGATGGCCTGGATCGTTCCAGCCGCGATGGAGGCCGGCACGATGTAGCCGTAGGCCGGGTTCTTCAGGGCGCGGGTCTCGTAGGCGTAGGGGGCGTGCCCGGTGACCTTGAGCGGACCCTCGACGCGGTCCAGCGGCTTGCCGACGAGGCCGTCGGGCCGGTCGTCGAGGGGCGTCCGGCCGATCGGCTGGTTCATCTCCATGGGACTGGTCCTTGCTGGATTTTACGCGCGGGTCGCTTGCGCCATGACGGCGCGCAGGGTCCGCCGCGTCAGCGGGATCTTGAAGTCGTTGGCGCCGTAGCCGCGGGCGCCCTTCAGAGCGGCGTCGGCGGCGGCATCGGCGGAGCCGGTCCGCACCAGCGCCTCCTCGGCCTCGGCCACGCGCCAGGGCTTGTGCGCCAAGCCGCCGAAGGCGAGCCGCGCGGCGGTAGGTTTGCCGCCTTCGGCCCCTGTGATGATTGCGGCCACCGACACGGTCGCGAAGGCGTAGGAGGCCCGGTCGCGGACCTTGCGGTAGATGTGCTGGCCGGCCACGGGCTTCGGCAGCGTCACCGCGGTGATGATCTCGCCCTTGCGCAGGTCGGTCTCGATCTGCGGCGTGTCGCCCGGCAGCCGATGGAAGTCGGCGATCGGGATGGTCCGCGCCTGCCCGGCCGGATCGACCGTCTCGACGGTCGCGTCGAGCGCGCGCATCGCGACGTTCATGTCGGACGGGTTGGTGGCGATGCAGGCCTCGCTCGCGCCGAGCACCGCCATGATCCGGTTGAACCCGCCGATTGCCGAGCAGCCCGAGCCGGGCTCGCGCTTATTGCAGGGCATTGCCGTGTCGTAGAAATAGTAGCAGCGCGTCCGCTGGAGCAGGTTGCCGGCGGTGGTGGCCTTGTTGCGCAGCTGGCCGGAGGCCCCCGCGAGCAGAGCCTTCGCCAGGACCGCGTAATCCTTGCGCACCCGCGGGTCCGCGGCGAGGTCCGCGTTCCGCACCAGGGCACCGATCCGCAGGCCGCCCTCCGGCGTCGCCTCGACCTTGTCGAGGGGCAGCCGGTTCACGTCGATCAGCGTCGCCGGGGTCTCGATCTGAAGCTTCATCAGGTCGAGCAGGTTGGTGCCGCCGGCGATGAACTTCGCGTTCGGCCGCTCGGCCGCGAGCTTGGCCGCGTCCCGCACGGTGGCGGGACGCTCGTAGGTGAAAGCCTTCATGTCCGCCCCCTCAGAGGTTGCTGGCGGCGGTATCGCGGATCGCCGCGACGATGTTCGGGTAGGCGCTGCAGCGACAGATGTTGCCGCTCATCCGCTCGCGGATCTCGGCGTCGCTGAGGCTCGGATGTGACGCGATGTCGTCCGTCACGGCGCTCGGCCATCCGGCCTTGGCCTCGCTCAGCATGCCCACCGACGAGCAGATCTGGCCGGGTGTGCAGTAGCCGCACTGGAAGCCGTCATGCTCGATGAAGGCTGCCTGCATCGGATGGAGCTTGTCGCCGGTCGCCAGGCCCTCGATCGTCGTGATCGCTTCGCCCTCGTGCATCGCCGCCAGCGTCAGGCAGGAATTAATCCGCCGGCCGTCCACCAGCACCGTGCAGGCACCGCATTGACCATGGTCGCAGCCCTTCTTGGTGCCGGTGAGGGCGAGGTGCTCGCGCAGGGCGTCCAGGAGGGTCGTACGGGTGTCGAGGATCAGGTCACGCGGCTGGCCGTTGATCGTCAGGCGCACCGGCATGGTCTGCGCGGCGGGATCGCCGGGTGCCGCCGCAGCGGTGGCCGGACGCAAGCCGAGGGCGCCGAGCGCACCGGCGGCTGCGCAACCTTCCACGACGGCGCGCCGTGTCAGGGCGAACGGCTTCGTCGGAATCTCGTCAGTCATGCTGCTATCCCGCCCATGCGCGACGCTCACGGCGCGGCGCAGCCTGGAATCCAATGTCCCAACGTCAGCGTCCGCGGATTAGATCCTGTCCAGACTGCGCCCGTTCATCGCGGCCCCGCTGGCGCGGTCGAGCGTCCGGCCCTGGTCGATCACCGGGCCCGATCCAGGTGAAGCGGTCGGAACACGCGTTTGGGAATTCTCAGTATGGCCGTCACCGTCCCGACCCTGCCCCTCAACGACGGGCGCCACATTCCGCAACTCGGCTTCGGCTGCTGGCAGCTCTCGGACGCGCAGGCGCCCGAGCTCGTCGGTCATGCGCTTCAGGCCGGGTATCGGCTGATCGACACCGCTGCCGCCTACGGCAATGAGGAGGGCGTCGGGCGGGGGATCCGCGAGGCTCAGGTGCCGCGCGCGGATGTCTTCCTGACCACCAAGCTGTGGAATGATCGGCAGGGCCGCGATGAGGCGCGCAAGGCCTTCGACGAGAGCCTGACGCGTCTCAAGCAGGATTATGTCGACCTCTATCTGATCCACTGGCCCTGTCCGCAGCGGCGGCTGTTCGTGGATACGTGGCGGACACTGATCGAGCTTCGCGACGAGGGCCGCGCCAAGTCGATCGGCGTCTCGAACTTCACGCCGGAGCACATCGCCACGCTGATCGGCGAGACCGGCGTCGCGCCTGCCGTCAACCAGATCGAGCTGCATCCGCGCTTCCAGCGCGCGGAGCCGCGGGCCGACGATGCCCGTCGCGGCATCGTGACCGAGTCCTGGAGCCCGTTGGGGCAGGGCAAGGAGCTGAACGATCCGGTGATCGTCGCCATCGCCAAGGCCCACGGCAAGAGCCCGGCCCAGGTTGTGCTGCGCTGGCAGGTGCAGATCGGCTGCGTGGCGATCCCGAAGACCGCCCGGCCCGAGCGCATCGTCGAGAACGTCTCGGTGTTCGACTTCGTGCTCAGCGACACCGAGATGACTCAGATCGCTGCCCTCGACCGGCCGGATGGGCGGATCGGACCGGATCCCGCGACCTTCTGCTGAGCGCCACGCCCTTCGGCGGCGCAGCATAACACCGCGTCGCAAAAGATTTATGCTCAAGGCTAGCATATCTAGACAGACGGGTCCGACGCCCATAAGTTAGACGGCACAATGCTCAAACTGAGCATAATGGAGGACGCCATGACGGCGACCGTGTCACCCGTCTCTCGCACGTCGGTTCCGGGCCTGCCGCTGCCGGACCTTTACGCCCGTGTCAGCCGCCACGTTCCCGCGATCGAGTGGCCAGCGCTCGCCCCCGATATCGAGGCGATCCTGCGTCTGAAGCGCGAGCGCAATGCCGTGATCCTGGCGCACAATTACCAGGCACCGGAGATCTTCCACACGGTGGCCGACATCGTCGGCGACAGCTTGGCTCTGGCGCGGGAGGCGGTGAACGTCGATGCCGACGTCATCGTTCTGGCGGGCGTCCACTTCATGGCCGAGACCGCCAAGCTCCTGAACCCGGGCAAGACCGTGCTGATCCCGGATATGGGCGCGGGCTGCTCGCTGGCCGATTCGATCACGGCCGCCGACGTGCGCGGCCTCCGGGCCAAGTACCCCGGCGTGCCGATCGTGACCTACGTGAACACCTCCGCCGCCGTGAAGGCCGAATCGGACCTGTGCTGCACCAGCGGCAACGCCGTTGCTGTGGTGCGGTCGCTGAACGCTCCCCGGGTCCTGATGATCCCGGACGAGTTCCTGGCCCAGAACGTCCAGGCCGAGGTGCCCGAGGTCGAGATCCTGACCTGGGCTGGGCATTGCGAGGTGCACGAGCGCTTCACGCCCGGCGATATCCGCGACGTCCGCGACAGCTATCCCGGCGTTACGGTGATCGCGCATCCGGAATGCCCGCCGGACGTCGTCGCCGAATCGGACTTCTCGGGCTCGACCGCGATGATGATGGATTTCGTGCTCCAGAAGCGCCCGAGCCAGGTCGTCCTCGTGACCGAGTGCTCCATGGCCGACAACATCGCGGCGGCGAACCCGGATATCGAGTTCATCAAGCCCTGCAACATGTGCCCGCACATGAAGCGGATGAGCCTGAAGAACATCCGCCGGGCTCTGGAGACGATGACCCACGAGGTCACCGTCGACCCGGCGCTCGCCGACCGCGCCCGGGCGGCGGTCGAGCGCATGCTGCTGGTGCGCTGACGATGAACGCCGTCTCTCCCAACACGGCCGACCGCGTCGTCGTGGTCGGCGGCGGCGTCGCCGGGCTCAGCGTTGCGTTGCGGCTCGCGCCGCGTCCGGTGACGCTGATCACCGCCTCGGCCCTGGGGCTCGGCACCGCTACGGGCTGGGCGCAGGGCGGCATCGCCGCCTCCGTCGGGGCCGACGATGCGGCCGCGCTCCACGCCGCCGACACCGAGGCCGCCGGCGCCGGGCTGACCGAGCCCGACGTGGCGCTCCGGGTCGCCCAGGAAGGTCCCGCGCTGATCGACTGGCTTGTGCGGATCGGCGTCCCGTTCGACCATACTGAGGACGGAGCCCTCGCCCTCGGCCTGGAGGCGGCCCACGGCCGCCGCCGCATCGTCCGCTCCGGCGGCGACGCCACGGGCGCCCGGGTGCTGGAAGGCCTGGTGCGGGCGGTCCTGTCCGCCCCCTCGGTCGAGGTGGTCGAGGCCCGCGCCTGCGGCCTGCTGCGGGACACGAACGGCGCGGTGGCCGGCATCGTGGCCGAGCGTGACGGCGCCCGGTTCCGCATCCCGGCCCGCGCCGTGGTGCTGGCCACCGGTGGTGTCGGCGCCCTCTATGCGGCCACGACGAATCCGCCCGGCGCCGTCGGCGGCGGCCTCGCGCTGGCCGCCCGCGCCGGAGCGATGATGCGCGACATGGAGTTCGTGCAGTTTCACCCGACCGCCATCGCGGCCGGCGCCGACCCGATGCCGCTGGCCACCGAGGCTCTGCGGGGGGAGGGGGCCCTGCTGATCGACGAGACCGGCGCGGCCGTCATGGCCGGGATCGCGGGCGGCGACCTCGCCCCGCGCGATGTGGTCGCCCGCGGCATCTTCCAGGCACTTCAGCGCGGCCGCACGGTCTATCTCGACACCCGCGGCGCGCTCGGGGCCGCGATGCCGACGCGCTTCCCGACCGTGGCTGGCCTGTGCGTCGCCGCCGGCATCGACCCGGCCGTGCAACCGATCCCAGTCCGCCCGGCGGCCCACTACCACATGGGCGGGGTGAAGGTGGACGCGCATGGCGCCACCTCGGTGCCGGGCCTCTATGCCTGCGGTGAAGTCGCCTCGACGGGGCTGCACGGCGCCAACCGGCTCGCCAGCAACTCCCTGCTCGAAGGGCTCGCCTATGCCGGCTTCATCGCCGACGCCCTCGACGCCCCGCTTCCGGGCGCGATCGTGCCCGAAACGGCGGCTCCTCGCTCGACGCCGGATCTGCCGGCGATCCGCAGGCTGATGGAGGCAAAGGTCGGCGTCGTGCGCGACATCGCCGGCCTCACCGAGGCGGTGGCGGCCCTTGAGCCCCGTGCGGACCATTGCGACGCCGCCCTGGTGGCGCTGATGATCGCCCGGGGTGCGCTGTCCCGCGAGGAGAGCCGCGGCGCCCATTGGCGCAGCGACTTCCCCCACACCGCCCCGGCGGCGCATACCGAGACGACCCTCGCCGCGCTGAAGGCCGAGCGCCGCGAGACCATCGAAGCAGGGACGGAGCTGACGCCGTGACGCAATCGGTCCTGACGGAAGAGATCCTGCCCCTGCCGCGGCTCCTGGTGGAGCCGATCGTGCGCGCCGCCCTGGTCGAGGATCTCGGCCGGGCCGGCGACATCACCACCGACGCCATCGTGCCGCCCGGCGAGCGGATGCGCGGCGTGATCGCGTCCCGTCAGGACGGCGTCATCTCCGGCACCGACGCCGCTTCCATCGCCTTCGCGCTGATCGATCCGGCCGTGACCGTCACGGTCGAGCGCGGCGACGGCGCCCGCGTGTCGCCCGGCGACGTGGTCCTGCGCCTCGAAGGGCCGGCCCGGGCGATCCTGACTGCCGAGCGCGTCGCCCTGAACCTGCTGTGCCGGATGTCCGGCGTCGCCACGGCCACGAACGGCCTCGTCGAGGCGGCCCGCCCGCACGGCAAGGCCTCGATCGTCTGCACCCGCAAGACCACCCCGGGCCTGCGTGCCCTGGAGAAGCACGCGGTCCGGGCCGGCGGCGGCTCCAACCACCGCTTCGGCCTCGACGATGCGGTGCTGATCAAGGACAACCACGTCGCGGTGGCCGGCGGCGTCGTGCCGGCGATCGAGCGCGCCCGGGCCCGGGCCGGCCATCTGGTCAAGATCGAGTGCGAGGTCGACAGCCTCGATCAGCTGGAAGAGGCCCTCTCGATCGGGGTCGACGCGGTGCTCCTGGATAATATGGGTCCCGATCTGCTGACCCGCGCCGTCGCGATGATCGACGGCCGCGCCCTCTCGGAGGCCTCCGGCCGCATCACCCGCGAGACCGTGGGCGCGGTGGCGGCCTCGGGCGTCGACCTGATCTCTTGCGGCTGGATCACCCATTCGGCGGCGATCATCGACCTGGGCCTGGACGCCGCCTGAGACAAGAGACTCCCTCCCTGTGTTCGGGGAGGGGGCAACGCGCTTCATTCCAATGTCATCGGGTTCGGGTGACACGTCTTCGCCGCGTTCGCGGCGGTGAGGGATTAAGTCTTCCGCCCCGCATCCGGCTTGCTAAGGTCGCGCACGACAGTGCCGCCATCGACCGGATACGCCCGTGCGCCAAGCCCTGAGTTCCGCGGCTGCTCCGGCGGTCACCCTGCCCGCCGCGCCGGTGGCACGAAAACCCGGCGCCGTCCGGCACGGGCCCGGCCCGGCGCTCATGCTCGGGGCGCTCGGCGTCGTCTACGGCGATATCGGGACGAGCCCGCTCTACGCCTTCAAGGAGGCCGTTAAGGCGGCCACCGCGGGCGGCGCCGCAGTGCCGGCGGCGGCGCTGGGGGCTGTGTCGCTGATCCTGTGGTCGCTGATCCTGATCGTGTCGCTGAAATACGCGGTGCTGATCCTGCGCGCGGATAACCGGGGGGAGGGCGGCATCGTCGCCATGCTGGCCCTGCTCGGCGCCCGGCAGGCGCGGCCGGGGACCTGGAAGGCCGTGCTGCTGGTCATCGGGCTAGTTGGCGCGGCCCTGCTCTACGGCGATGGCGCGATTACCCCGGCGATCTCGGTGCTCTCGGCCATCGAGGGGCTCAAGGTCGATGCGCCGGTGCTGACCCCGTTCGTGGTGCCGATCACGCTGGTGATCCTGGTCGCCCTGTTCGCCGTCCAGCACAAGGGCGTGGCGGTGATCGGCCGGGTGTTCGGCCCGGTGTTGCTGATCTGGTTCGTGGTCCTGGTCCTGCTGGCGATCCCGAGCATCCTGCGCGCCCCGGAGATCCTGGGCGCGGTCAATCCCTGGCGCGCCGTGGACTTCCTCGCCCATGCGGGCTGGCATGTGAGCTTCATGATGCTCGGCGCGGCCTTCCTGGCGGTCACCGGCGGCGAGGCGATGTATGCCGATCTCGGCCATTTCGGTGCCCCGGCGATCCGCGTGGCCTGGTTCGGCCTCGTCCTGCCGGCGCTGCTGATCCATTATTGCGGGCAGGGCGCCCTGCTGATGGCCGATCCGAGCGCCATCGAGAACCCGTTCTACCTGCTGGCACCCGAATGGGCGCATTATCCGCTGGTCGCCCTGGCGACGATGGCCACGGTGATCGCCTCGCAGGCGGTGATCTCGGGCGTGTATTCACTCACCCAGCAATCGATCCAGCTCGGCTTCATGCCGACGATGCGGGTGGTCCACACCGATCAGGACGAGCGCGGCCAGATCTACGTGCCGGCGGTGAATTGGCTGCTCGCTGCGGGGACGCTGACCGCCGTCGTGGTGTTCGAATCCTCCGATGCGCTCGCCGGGGCCTACGGGATCGCGGTCTCGGCGCTGATGGGCATCACCACCCTGCTCGCCGCCCTCATCGCCCTGCGCTGGGGCTACAACCCGATCCTGGTCTTCGCGGTTAACGGCTTCTTCCTGGCCATCGACGCCCTGTTCTTCGCCGCCAACAGTGTGAAGCTGTTCGAGGGCGGCTGGTTTCCGCTTGTGCTCGCCGCCGCGGTCGCCTTCCTGATGCTGACCTGGATGAAGGGTAACCACGTCCTGGAGGCGGTGCGCGAGACCATGCGCCAGCCGGAGGTGACGTTCCTGGCCCGCCTCGCGTCCCACCCGCCCGTCACCCTGCCGGGCACCGCGGCCTTCCTTACCGCCGCCACCGAAGGCATCCCGATGGCCCTGGGTCGGCTGGTCGAGCGCAGCCGCTGCCTGCACGAGCGCATCCTGCTGATCACCGTGATCTACGAGGAGGCCCCGGTGATCCCCGCCGAGGAGCGGGCGCAGGTGACCCTGGTCGCCCAGGGCATCCGCAAGGCGATCTCGAAATATACGCCAGGCATGGAGCGCGTCGTCCTGCGCTACGGCTTCATGCAGACGGCCTCGATCCCCGAGGGGCTTCAATGCGCGGTGAAGAGCGGCCTGCTGCCGCCGGAATATCTTGAGGATCTGACCTACTTCGTCGGCCACGAGGTGGTCATCCCGTCGGCCAGACCCGGCATGGCCCTGTGGCGCCAGGGCCTGTTCGCCTTCATGAAGCGGAATGCCGAGCGCACCGGCGCCCATTTCTGCCTGCCGACGCGGCAGATCGTGGAGGTCGGGACCGAGATCGAGATCTAGCGGCAAGCCCGAGGCAGACGTTGATCGAGTGCACCACATGCACTAATTTCGACCCATTGGGTAAGCTTCGGGCCCAAAGTGCCGACCTTCCACCGCTTCGACGGCTTTCGGATCGAAGTGCGGTCGCGGGACCATAGCCCGCCGCACTCCACATGATCGGCCCCGATTTCCACGCGCTCGTCGATATCCGCACGTTGCAGGTGATCCAGGGGACGTACAGCCGCAAAGCCTTGGCCATGGTGGTGGATTGGGCGTCGCTTCACACCGAGGCCCTGATGATCGAATGGAGGCGACTCAATGAGCGCGGATGACATCGTCATCGTCGGGCGGCCTCTACCGAAGCTGGCCAGCGTCGCGCCGGCGGGCGGCAGCTTCGATGTGATGGTGACCTGGGCTGCCGGCGACCGTGCCGGGCAGACAGACCGAGTGGATCTCGCCCCGGTCATCTTCACCTACAAGGTGTTCCGGCCCTTGCGCGACGGTGCGATTCCGTTTGACGCCGTCCGGCTCGGCGCCTGGGGCGGCTCGATTGTCTGGGAGGGTGACGAGGATCTCGATATCGGGGCCGAGACGATCGAGGATTTGGCCGCGGCGTCGATGACGAATGCTGAATTCGCGGCTTTTCTTCAGCGCAACAACCTAACGCTCGACGCGGCGGCCGCTCAGCTCGGCATCGCCCGCCGCCGGGTGGCCTACTTCGCCAAGGATCGCGAGATCCCGCGCTACATCGCCCTCGCATGCCGCCAGCTCGACCGGATGCTGGGCCGGCCGATGCCGGGTGCGGTCGCCCACGCGCCGCACGCCGAACATGCTGCGGCCGGTGCAGCCTGACCGTGCCAAGCCTCTGCTCCGCAGCCTCATTGAAAACGGCTGGTCACGCAGGCATATCCGCCCCGCATTTTCCCCTACGCGGAGGCATCACCCGTGAGCGAGACGATTGAGCGGCACGAGTTCGGGGCGGAGGTGGGTCGGCTCCTCGACCTCGTCGTGCACGCGCTCTATTCCGACCGCGAGATCTTCCTGCGCGAACTCGTCGCCAACGCCGCCGACGCCATGGATCGGCGCCGGTTCGAGGCCCTGACCTCGGCGGCGAGCGCCCTGCCGCCGGACGCGAAGGTCCGGATCGTGCCCGACAAGGAGGCGCGCACCCTGACCATCTCGGATGCCGGCATCGGCATGACCAAGGAGGATCTGGCGGCCAATCTCGGCACCATCGCCCGTTCCGGCACCCGGGCCTTCTCGCAGACCCTGGACGCGGCCAAGGCCGAGGACCGCCCGAGCCTGATCGGCCAGTTCGGCGTCGGCTTCTACTCGGCCTTCATGGTCGCCGACCGGGTGACGGTCACGTCGCGCCGGGCCGGCAGCGACGAGGCCTGGACCTGGGCGTCCGAGGGCCAGGGCAGCTACACGCTGGAGCCCGCCACCCGGGCCGAGCCCGGCACCGACATCGTGCTGCACCTCAAGGAGGATGCGGACGAGTACCTCGAGTCCTACCGCCTCGATCATCTCGTGCGGAAATGGGCCGACTTCATCACCGTCCCGATCGCCATCGTCCGCGACGGCAAGGACGAATCGGCCAACCAGGGCACCGCCCTTTGGCGCAAGCCCAAAGCCGAGGTGACCGAGGAGCAGTACGAGGCGTTCTATCACGCCATCGGCATGAACTTCGACAAGCCCTGGGCAACGCTGCACTGGCGCGCCGAAGGCCAGCTCGAATTCTCAGCGCTGCTGTTCGTGCCAGGCGCGAAGCCGTTCCAGGCGCTGGAGAACGACCGGCAGAGCAAGGTCCGCCTGCATGTCCGCCGGATGTTCATCACCGACGAGGCCGAGCTGCTGCCGCCGTGGCTGCGCTTCGTCCAGGGCGTCGTGGACACCGAGGACCTGCCGCTCAACGTCTCCCGCGAGATGCTGCAATCGACGCCGGCGCTCGCCCGGATCCGCCGCGCGGTGACCGGCCGCGTCGTCTCCGAGCTGACCAGCCGCGCCAAGGATGCTGAGAGCTACCAGACCTTCTGGGAAAACTTCGGCGCGGTGCTCAAGGAGGGCATCTACGAGGATTTCGAGCGCCGCGGCGAGATTGCGCCCCTGCTGCGCTTCCGCTCCTCTGCCGTGGAGGGCTGGACCTCTCTGCCGGACTACGTGTCCCGCCTGAAGGACGGCCAGGATGCGATCTACTACCTCGTCGCCGACGATGCCGAGGCGCTGAAATCGTCCCCGCAGCTTGAGGGCTTCAAGGCCAGAGGTCTCGAGGTGCTGCTGCTGTCCGACCATGTCGACGCCTTCTGGCCCGACCAGCTCGGCAGCTTCGAGGACAAGCCGCTCAAGTCGATTACCAAGGGCGGCCTCGACCTGTCGAAATTCGCGCTCGCGGGTGAGCAGCCGGAGGCGCCGGAAGGCATCGACGCGTTCGTGGCCGCCGTGAAGACGGCTCTGGGCGCCGAGGTCTCGGACGTCCGGACCACCGACCGGCTGGTCGACTCGGCCGTGGTGCTCTCGGCCGGCAGCGCCGGCCCCGACCTGCAGATGCAGCGGCTGATGCGCCGCGCCGGCCGCGGCGCTGCCGCGCAGCCGGTGCTGGAGATCAACCCCCGTCACCCGTTGATCCGGGCGCTCGCCGCCGCGCCCGAATCGGAAATCACCAAGGAGGCCGGCACGCTGCTCGACCTCGCCCGCATCCAGGACGGTGACAGCCCGCGCGATCCGGCCGGGTTCGCCCGCACGATCGCGGCGGCCCTGGCGGCGGCCCGCGGCGCCTGACGCCGAGCGATTTGCTCCATGGGATCGCAGCCGGGCCCGATGCGCTCGTGCCCGGCTGCGCTCGCGAAAATGGGGAGGCGCTTCGCACAGCGGGCCTCTTCGCAGCCACGTTGCTGCAACAGGCGGATGTGTGCTCACACACATCCGCGACGAAAGTTTCCGAGTTCGGTTGATCATTCCGAAACAGGCGAGCCATAACTTCGCCACCGGTCGGGGCCATTCCCCGACCGGTGGCGCGGGCGCGGTGGGGGCCGCAGGCGTCTGAGCCGATCCCTCTCGTGCGCGCGGCCTGCGCGCCTCACGGACGCTGCATGAACCCGGTCGAGGCTTCAGCCGGCAACGGACAGGCGGTCGCGGCGGCGCGCACGCGGGCTCATGCCCGGGCGTACCGCCACAGCGGCCGCGTGCGGACGATGCGCCGCCTCATTCCGGTGGCGGCCGGCGGCTCGGTCGCGCTGCTGCTCGCCTATCTGTTCAATCCCTTCGCCACGAACCTGCCGGGCGTCTCTCTCGGCCCGGTGACGGTGGCCGGCTCCAAGGTTCGCATGGAAAGCCCGCGGCTCGCGGGCTTCCGCCAGGGCAACCGCGGCTACGAGGTGACGGCCGACGCTGCCCTCCAGGACGTCCGCAAGCCGACCCTGATCGAGCTGGAGCGGATGCGCGGGCATCTCGCCACCGACGACCAGGGCGGCATGGCCCGGCTCTCGGCCGCGTCCGGCCTGTTCGACACCGCCCGCGAGGCGCTCGACCTGAAGGACGACATCCGGATCTGGACCGACAAGGGCGAGGAGGCGCGCCTGCGCTCGGCTGCGGTGATGTTCAAGACCGGGTCGGTGAGTTCCCAGGAACCGGTCACCGTCTCGACCCCGCGCGCCACCGTGAATGCCAACGCCCTCGACGTGGTCGAGAACGGCAAGCGGATCTCCTTCGTCGGGAACGTGCATGTCGTCATCGTCAACGACGACCCGGCCGACAAGGCGCCCCCGCGCATCCTGACCTCGAACGCCGAGCCGGCGGAAGGCAGCCGATGAGCGCGCGTGCAACGCTCTGTGCGGCCCTGGCCGCTTGCCTGGCATTTTCTGGCCCGGCCCTCGCCGAGAAGCCCGCCAAGAAGGATTCGCCCTTCGGCAATATCGGCGGCGGCGGCAAGGACCCGATCAAGATCGACGCCGACCGGCTCGACGTGTTCGACCGGGAGAACCGGGCGGTGTTCGTCGGCAACGTCGTGGCCGTGCAGGGCGAGAGCACGATCCGCTGCTCGACCATGACCGTCTACTACAAGCGCGGCAAGGACAGCGCGAACAAGGATGCGTCCGCGGATGCGGAGGCGCCGAAGAACCCGGCCGAGAACGGGATCCAGAAGGTCGATTGCGCCGGCCCGGTCACGGTGGTCCAGAAGGATCAGGTCGCCACCGGCGATCACGCGGTGTTCGACCAGGATGCCAAGCGCATCGTGCTGACCGGCAACGTCGTGCTGAGCCAGTGCCAGAACGTCACCCGCGGCCAGCGTCTCGTCTACGATATGGGCACCGGGCGGGCGAACATGGACCCGGTGGCCGGCGGGCGCGTCTCCGCCCTGTTCGTGCCCGGCGAGAAGGCCGACGCCAAGGATGGCAAGGCGAAGGGCTGCACGCAGCCGCCGGTCAAGCCGCGGGCCCAGGTCAATTGAGCGGCGCGGTCGCGTTCCGGGCGGAGCCGCAGGATTCGGCGGCCCGCCCGACATGGCTCGGCCGCCTGTTCGGCCGGCGCGCCAATCCGCCCGTCGCGGATGCCGATGAGATCGCTGCGGCGGACGAGGGCGGTCCCGGCATCCTCAGCGTGCGCGGTCTGCGCAAGAGCTACGGCGCCCGCACCGTCGTGCACGAGGCGGGGCTCACGGTCCGAACCGGCGAGGCGGTGGGGCTCCTTGGCCCCAACGGCGCCGGCAAGACCACGATCTTCTACATGATCACCGGGCTGGTGGCGGCCGACCGCGGTCACATCACCCTGGACGGCCTGCCGATCACCCATCTGCCGATGTACCAGCGGGCGCGGCTCGGGATCGGCTACCTGCCGCAGGAAGCCTCGATCTTCCGGGGGCTCACCGTCGAGGACAATATCCGCGCCGTGCTCGAAGTGGTCGAGCCGGATCGCAAGGAACGGGCGCGCAAGCTCGATGCGCTGCTCGAAGAGTTCGACATCGCGCGCCTGCGCAAGTCCCCCTCGATCGCGCTGTCGGGCGGCGAGCGGCGGCGCTGCGAGATCGCCCGGGCGCTCGCCTCCTCGCCAACCTTCATGCTGCTCGACGAACCCTTCGCCGGTATCGACCCGATCGCGGTGGGCGACATCCAGGATCTGGTGAAGCACCTCAAGCAGCGCGGCATCGGCGTGCTGATCACCGATCACAACGTGCGCGAGACGCTGGGCCTGATCGACCGCGCCTACATCGCCCATTCCGGCCGCATCCTCACGGAGGGCACGCCGGAGGAGATCGTGGCGAATCCCGATGCCCGGCGCCTGTATCTCGGCGAGGATTTCAGGCTTTAGCCCCCACCGGTCACGGGAAGTTCCGATAGCCGGCTTGGCCGGCGGCGCGCCAGCACCAGCAGCGCGATCATGGCCGCCCCGATGCACGCGGCCGCGAGCATGAGAACGGCGGATGCGCCGAACCGGGTCAGCGCGGCCGCGAAGGCGTTACCCGCAAAGACAGAGCGACATCCACCCCGAGATCGACCGCGATCCGCGCGCCGACGATGGACATGAGACTGACGCTGCCCCAGCCGACGATCTGCGCGATGGCGATGATGATCAGGACGCGAATCGACACGCGATCCGGACGCATGAATAACTCATCCTTGTCCCGGCCGCGAACGACCTGGATCGACAGAAAGACCGGCATCGGCGACATGAGAATGTCGCTCCTGCGAGCCAGGAGCGTCGACCCCGGCTTGCAGCATCACCTTGGATGCCGCCTCGCGACACCGGACCGTGGATGTGAGCCCGATCCAAATCCGATGGAGCGATCACGCCCTCGCGCGCATGCGCATGCGCGCGATCGAGGCAGCTTGGGTCGAGCGAACGATCCGCAATCCGGAGGTGATCGAACCCGATCCTGTCCAACGCGGACGGGTTCGGGTCTTCGCGGCCGTGCCGGAGCGCGACGGGCGGATCTTAAGCGTGATAGACGAACCCCTGGAGGGCGACGAGATTGCGGTTGTGACGGCTCTCCTTGATCGGGACGCACCCGCCAGAGGAAACAGACCCGATGACATCCGAATACGATCCGGCGGTCGACGCCCTCTACATCCGTCTCGCCGATGCGCGTGTCATCGAGAGTGAAGAGCTTCCCCCGGCCTCATCGTCGACCTCGACGCCGAAGGACGGATCGTCGGCGTCGAGATCTTGGACGCCAGCAAGCACGTCGCTCCCGGGGGCGACCTGGATCGTCTGCGCGCGGCCTGACCCCGGCCTGTTCCAACAAAAGGGCTGTGAGACTTCAGCCCGATCGCGATAGGCGCAGAGCGTGGTCTAGCCTCACCCCTTCCAGTTCTTCAGCGCCGCGAACGGGCTGTCCGCCTCCGGCGGCTTGTCCGGGTTCAGCACCGGCTCGACCTGGGCGATCGCGTCCGTCATCGAGAAGGCCGAGCCGCTCTGGAGCCGGCCGCCGGCGGCATCGCGGTGGCCGCCACCGCGGAACAGGCGGGCGCCGTCGAGCGCCGTGCCGTCGTTGGAGCGGAACGACAGCGTGCCCATCCGCTGCACGTTGACGACGCGCTTGGCCCGGCCCGCATCCATGATCAGGTCGGAGACCCGCTGGAACGTGCCCGAATCGAGGGCGAAGGACAGGAGCGTGCCGTCCTTGAGGGGGCGGAACAGGGCGTCCGAGCGGGCGAGCGCCCGGGCGAGCCGCATGCGCGTGGTCAGCGCTCGGTCGTCGTCCGGCGCGTCGCGCAGGAGGGTCTCGACCACGTCGGAGCGGATCGCGAGGGCGCGCCGCTCCAGATCGGCCGGGGTCGCACCCTCGCGCAACGACACGGCGGCCGCCCGCAGCAGGCCGGACATGAAGGTCTCGTGCCAGGGATGGCCGACGGGCACGAAGCTCGACACGCTCTCCCAGAACAGCTCGTCGAGCGCCAGGCCCCCCGGGAAGGCGGCGCTGTCCTTGCGCCAGAGGTCAACCGCGTCGATCGCCGCGACAAGGGCGGTGAGGTCGGTGTCGGGCTCGTGGGTGGCGAACAGGGCCCGGTGATTGAAGGCCATCCGTGTGGCGCAGACGGTCTCGTCGATCAGCAGGGTGCAATCCGGATCGCCGAGATCGATTCGGCTCAGGCCCGGCCGCTCGGGATCGGCCAGGGGCTCCAGGCCTTGGCGGCGCAGCTGGTCCAGCGAGGAGGCGTGATGGTCGAGGACCACGAGCCGGTGCTTCCGGCCGTCCTCACGGCGTCGGTTCATGGCGGCGAACTTCTTCAGGCCGGCAATGGTCTGCTCCTCGAGGCCGAGATCGGTCATGAGCAGGATCTCGCTCTCGTCCGCCCGGGCCAGGCGCTTGGTCTCGTCCTCGAAGACGGGGCCGACATCGCTGTAGCGCGGCACGTGGACGACGCGCTCGACCGCCGCGCAGGCGGAGGCGACCGTGGCGGCGCCGTAGCCGTCGAGGTCGTGGTGGGTGATCTGGATCAGGCGCACGCGGGACGGTCTCGGTCGGTGATGGGTCCGGGCGGTCTACGACGCCCGGAGCCGCGACGCGAGGGGGCCACCTGTTAGCCGGCAGCTTCCCCTGGCCGGCATCCGGTGCAGAATATCGGTGGGACGCCGTGAGTTGCTGACGCACGATCGGACCCGAAGCACCGTGAAGCGTGCGCGTCAGCCCAGGGGGGAAACAGTGGCTCCAGTCGGAACGCCGCGCGTGAAGCGCATCCAGACGATCTCGCTCGCCCTTCTGGTGACGGCCGGGGTGGTCAATTACGTCGATCGCGCCACCTTGGCGGTGGCCAATCCGCTGATCCGGCAGGATCTCGGCCTGTCGATTTCCGACATGGGCCTGCTGCTGTCGGCCTTTCTCTGGGCCTACGCCTTCGCGCAGCTGCCGGCCGGCGCCCTGTCCGACCGGCTGGGCCCGCGTCTGACTTTGACCCTGGGCTTAGGCTGCTGGTCGCTCGGCCAGATGCTCGGCGGTGTGGTGACCTCGTTCTGGCAGTTCGTAGGTGCGCGCATCGTGCTCGGCGTCGGCGAGGCGCCGCATTTTCCGACCTGCGCCCGGGTCTCGCGCGACTGGTTCAATATCCGTCAGCGCGGCACCGCCACCGGGATCTGGAATTGCGCGTCCTCGCTCGGCACCTTCCTGGCCCTGCCTTTGCTGACCTTCCTGATGGTGACGTTCGGCTGGCGGTCCATGTTCGTCATCATGGGCGCCGCCGGGCTGGTTCTCGCCGGCATCGTCTACCTGGTGTTCCGCAATCCCCCCGAGGTGGACCTGACCCCGGCCGAGCGCGCCTTCCTGGAGGAGGGCGATGCTCCCAACACCGACCGGCGCGTCACCTGGCACGCGTGGCAGCGGCTGTTCCACTACCGGACCAGCTGGGGCATGATCATGGGCTATTTCGGCTGCATCTACATGACCTGGCTCTACACGGCCTGGCTGCCGAGCTACCTCGAGATCGAGCGGCACTTCACCCTGCAGAAGACCGGCATCATCGGCGCGATCCCGTTCGCGTTCGGGGTGCTGGGCGGCATACTCGGCGGGCGGATCGTCGACATCCTGGTCCGCCGCGGGATCGACCCGATCCGGAGCCGCAAGATCCCGATGGTCGTGGGCCTGCTGGCGACGGCGGCCTGCACTGTGGTGGCCGCGCTGACGCCGAGCGACACGCTGGCGATCGCGTGCATCTCGGCCTCGCTGTTCCTGGTCTATGTGAGCTCGTCGGCCGCCTGGGCGATGGCCTCCGTGGCGGCCCCGGCTAACTGCACCGCCTCGCTCGGCTCCATGCAGAATTTCGGCGGTTATATCGGCGGTGCCCTGGCGCCGATGATCACCGGCTTCATCGTCGGCGGGACGGGCCAGTTCTCGCTCGCCTTCGTCACCGGTGCGGCGATCGCCGTGGTGGCGGCGATCGGATACTGGGTGCTGATCCAGGATCCGATCGCTGCCGAGACCCCCGCCGAGGCCGTCGCCGCCGGCCTCACGCCCGCCGAATAGGCGGCGGTCAGCCGCGCATATGCGGCACCGGCGCATGGAGATCACGCGCCGGCCGGCGGGCCTGGAAGTTTCGGCGCATCAGGTCGACGAAGGTCGCGGCCGGGCCGTCCCAATCGTGGCGGGCGGCGTGCGCCCGGGCGGCGCTCGCGTCGAAGGGCAGGCGGCCGCCGATCGCGGCGCCCATCAATTCGGCCAGCCGCTCGACCCGGTCGGGGGCGTCCGGGTCGAAATAGCTCGCCGCGCTGCCCCCCGCCTCCGGGATCGCTGTGAGGCTCGACGCGATCACCGGCGTGCCCCGGGCGAGACTGTCGAGCACCGGGATGCCCCAGCCCTCGCCGCGGCTCGGGAAGACCAGGGCGGCAGCCCGGGCGTAAAGGTCGGACAAGCCATTATCGTCGATGCCGGCGATGTGCACCGCGTCCGGGGTCCGGGTCAGCCGGTCGAGGGTCTCGGGCCGCTCGCCGTCGCCCTTGCCCACGACGATCAGCCGGGCCGCCCCCTCGGGCAGCCGCGCGAAGGCGTCGAGCACGAGGCCGAGATTCTTGCGCGGCTCCAGGCGGCCGACCATCAGCAGGTACGGACGGCCGTCCGCCAGCGGACTCCGTTCGGCGGAAGCCCGGGGCGGTGTCGAGCCGCAGCGCACCTCGGCGATCCGCTCGCGCTCGATGCCGTAGACCTTCGCGATGGAATCGCGGCTGTAATCCGAGATGGTCAGGACCAGCTTGGCCCGCTTGGCCGAGAGCCGGGTCAGCACGCGGTTGCGCCAGCGCATCCGCCAGGAGAAGAATTCCGGGTGGGTCTCGAACAGGATGTCGTGGACCACCACCACCTGCCGGCTCCCCGGCACCAGCGGCGGGGCGATGTAGGTGGTCAGCAGCGTGTCGAGGCGGTCGCGGAACACCAGCCACGGCCAGATCGCCAGGAGGCGCAGGCTCGCCGGCACCCGCGGCAGCCGCTTGTGCTCGATATTGGCGCCCGAGACGATGCGGGCGCAGGCCTCCGGATCGTGGGAATAGACCAGGTAGATCGCGTCCGGGTGGCGGGCGGCGGCCCGTCCGATGATGTTGACGAGCCAGGTGCGGCTGCCCTGGGGCTTGCCGGTGAGCACATGCGCGTCGATGCCGATACGTAGCATGTTACGGGCTCCTATAGGCGCCGAAGGTCGGGGCTTCGCCGGCCGCGTAGGCGCGCCCGGCGAGGTCGCGCGTCGCACCGAGCGGGATGCCGGCGCGGGCGGGGGGCGTGATCAGCGCGAGGCCGTTCGCGAGCGGCTTCGTCGGGTCGCGGAAGGCGGGGGTGCCGACGAGGTCGGGGCCCTGGCCGTTCAGCGGCAGGGTCGCGCCGTCGCTGGTGGTCGTGGCGGCCCAGCGATAGAGCGGGGCGCCGACGCTGCTGCCGATGAAGTTCGGCCCGATCGCGTTGTTGTTGTCGGCGGTGGTCGCCTCGACCGCGATCGCCGCGATGCCGGGCCGGGTCGCGAAGGCGATGTTGTTGAGCACCCGGTTGCCCGCGGTGCGGTCGACCTGCTTGGTATAGTCGGAGGCCAGCACGATCTCGCCGCGATAGACGTGCTTGCCGCCGGAATCGCGCATGTTGCCGGTGACGGTGTTGTTCACCACCAGGTTCGAGCCGGCATCGAACAGGTTGATGCCGGCGCCGTCATTGTCGGTCGCCACGTTGAACGCGACGGTGTTGCCGTCGCACCATTGGTCGATCTGGATGCCGTTGCCGTCCTGGCCGGTGGTTTCCTTCTGGCCGGTCACGATGTTGTACCGGATGGTGTTGCGGTCGCCCGCGTCCTGGGCGGCGTCCTTGGCGTAGACGTGGATGCCCGAGGTGCCGGACATCCCGACGCCGTTGCCCGAGACCCGGTTGCCCTCGACCACGTAGCCGGAGCCGTTGATCTCCATCCCGTGGATGCCGTTGCCGGTCACGGTATTGGCCAGGATGAAGCTCGGATCCTCCGGCGGCACGTTGATCACGTCGACGGCGACGCCGTGGGTCTTGTTGTCGGCCAGCGTGTTGCCGGTGATGCGGTGACCGGCTCCCGCGCCGTCGCCGATCCAGATGCCGAGGCCTGATTTCGACACGGTCGAATCCGCAACTGTGACGTGGTGCGAGCCGCGGCGAATGATGAAGCCGGAATTGACCGCGCCTCGCACGGTCAGGCCGGTCACCGTGACGTAGGCGGCATTCTCGAACACCACCGAGTTCGACAGGACGGGCGTGGTCCCGGCCACCGCCGCCACGGTGACCGGCGCCTCGGCGCTGCCGCGGGCGCCGATCACCGCCACGTCGCCGTAGCTGCCGCCGCGGACCAGCACGCTGGAGCCGGGCGCGAGGCTCGCGAACGGGACATCGGCGAGCCGGGCCACCGTGCGGTAGCCGTCCATCGTGCCCCCCGCCGGGTCGACCAGGATCTTCTGCTGCGACTGGGCATCGGCCGCGCCGCAGGCGGCAAGTGCCGGCAGCAGCAGAGCCGCGAAGAGGCTTCGAACGTGCATCCGCGGCCGCCTCACGCCGCCAGCGCCCGGGCGATGGCGAGCCGTTTCTGCCGCTGGAACAGCCGGCGCCAGATCGTGCGGCCGGCTTCCGGGCTGATCCGGGTCAAAGCCCGCGCCGCCATCTGCCAGCCGGGCAGAAGGGCGGTCGGCATCGCCAGATCGGCGACCCGGTGGCGCGGCGAGGCGGCGAGCGGCGGCGGGCCGACGAGGCCCAGCCGGGTGAGGTCGGCGACCAGGTCCGGACGCTTGCGGTACCACAGCACCAGCGCCGCGCCCTCGCGCTCGGCGATGCGCAAATAGGCCGCCTCGTCGAGGAGGTGGTGGTGATAGGCCAAGGCTTCCGGGGCGTAGAACAGGTGCATGCCGCGCCGGGCGAGACGCTCGCCGAGCTCGATATCCTCGTGCCAGGTGAGCCGCGGGTCGAAGCCGCCGGCCTCGTCGAGCAGGCGCCGGTCGACGCTGACGTTGCAGGTCAGGAAGGCGTCCCAGCCGACCTCAACGCGCCCCGCGAGGGCGTCGTAGGACGCGTCGTGGTGCAGGGCCGAGAACGGCGAGAACGGCAGGGCCGGGTCGATGGTCATGCGCCCGAGGATCGCGGTCGCGCGCCCGCCCCGCTTGGCATGGGCGGCGAGATGCGCCGCGACGAGCCCGGGGGCCGGGATCGTGTCGTCGTTGACGATCAGCAGCCGCTCGCCCCTCGCGACCCCGATGGCATGGTTGCGGGCGGCGTTGGCCCCCTGGTTCTCCTGGCGCAGATGCACCACCGGAACGCGGCCCGCCGCCACCGCCCGGCTGATCACCGTGCCGGTCGCATCCGTGGAGCCGTCGTCGCAGACCACGATCTCGAACGGGACGTCGGTTGTCTGCCGATCGAAGGCCCGCAGGCACAGGCGCAGCGTATCGGCGCGGTTGTAGGTCGGGATGATGACCGAGAGCACGGGGACGTCGCTCATGACGAAGCTTCCGGGATCGACAGGGCAAGGGGATCGGTGGGCGGATCGGCGGGGGCGCGACGGCGCAGGCACAGCCACGTAGCCACCGCGGCGGAGAGGCCCGCGGCGGCCGGCACCGTGACCGTCACGAGCGCCGCCGGGCCGGCGACCCAGACGAGGGCCGTGACGAGGCCGGGCCCCAGAACGGTCGGTCCGTCTGCCAGGGCCAGGGGCGGTCCGGCCTCCCGCCAGAAGGCGTGGGCGACCACCGCCAGCATCGCGACCTCGGCGAGGAGTGCGGCCCAGGCCGCGCCGAGCAACGGGTCGAGGGGGATCAGCACTGCGCAGGCCGCGAAGTTCGTGGCGCAGGCCGCCGCGCTGCCGCGGACCGCGAAGCCGGTCCGTCCGAGCGGCACGAGCCCGGCGAACAGCACCGTGGCGGCGATCAACAGGGCGCTCATGGCGGCCGCGATGCGCAGGACCGGCGCGGCGGCGGCGAAATCCGGTCCGAAGACGAGGCGGACGAGGGGCTCGGCGACGGCGCAGGCCGCTACGGTCCCGGCGATCGCGGCTGCGAGGATCAAAGTCAGCGCCGGGCGCACGCTGGCGCGGAGGCGGTCGGTGCCGGATCGCGGCCGGCCGGCCTCGAGCGGCCCGACCGCCCGTCCGAAGACCGGCACGAGCGGGGCGCACAGGGTGATCGCCACTGCGGCGCCGAGCTCGAAGAATCGGAAGCCGGCGGTGAACTGGCCGAGCTCGGCCGCCCCGGCCAGGGCCGCCAGCATGATCAGGCTGATGCGGCCGTTGAGCGAGCCGAGCGCGTTCGAGATCCCGACCCCGGCAGCGGCACGAACGGTCGCCCAGCCATGCGTCAAGGAGGCGGGGCGCACGGCTACGAGTCGGGCCGCCAGGACGAGGCCGACCGCGCCGTAGACGATGCCGGAGGTCACCGCGACGACGCTCAGGGCGGCCTCAGGCCATTGCAACCAAAGCGCGAGTGCCGTGCCGCCGACCAGGGTCGCGGCGTTGGCCACGGACGGCCAGACCGACCAACCGGGCCGGCCGCAGACCTGGAATAGAGAATCGAGAAAGCGCGCCGCAGCCAGAGGCATCAGCACGGCCGCGAGCGCCAGGGCCGGCCGGATCTCAGCGGGCAGGAGCGGCAGGGCGCAGAGCAGCAATGCCCCGGTGGTGACACCGAGGAGCAGACGCGCCGAGATCATACGGCCGAATTCGACCGCGCGCATCTCCGGCGCCCCGGCCCCGAGGCGCGCGCCGAAGGTCAGCGTCGTTCCGAAATCAGCGGCGATGAGCGCCACCGCCAGCACCGCCAGGGCGAGCCCGTAGCGGCCGAGCGCCTCCGGGCCGACAGCATGGCCGACCATCACGAAGGCGGCGAAGCCCGCGGCCAAGTAGACGCCGCGCCCGGCGGCCTGTCCGAGCATATTGGCGCCGTAGCGCAGGCCGCCGGTGCGACCACGTCCACGCAATCGATTTACCAAGCGGTACATCTCTCGGTGAAGCCCTGCTGAAATCCGCGACCTACGATTGCATCGTGGCAGGCTGCGTATGGCTTGCAACCGCATCTTCAATTTATGGTTGCAGAGATAAAGCGTCTGAGGAAACCGGAGGACTGCGTATGCCCGAGCGCGCCGAGACTGCCGCCCGAGGGATCCACCTCGCGGGCGCAACGGGATCCGCTGGGGAGCGACGGCCGGACTGGGCGCAGATGCGCGCCGCCCTCGCGGCGGACCGGGCGCATTGGCATCGCCGGGGCCACGGCTCGGCGACCCTGCGCCGGGGTTATCACGCGGTCTGGCTCTACCGGCTGTCGCGCTACAGCCACGAGCGCGGCTGGCGGATGGCGGCCTGGCTGCTGTGGCTGGTCAACGGCTGGTGGACCGGCGCCGACATCCCGCCGTCGAGCCGCATCGCCGGGGGGTTGTTCCTGCCGTATCCCCACGGTGCCGTCATCGCCGGGGCCGTGGGGCACGACGCGGCCTTCGGGGTCCAGGCCTCGATCGGTGGCCTGCTGAAGGAGCCCGATCAGGATATCGGCGGCGGTCCGGGCCTGCCGGTGCTGGGGGACGGCGTGGTGCTGGAGGCCGGCGCGATCGTACTCGGCGCAGTGCTTGTCGCCGACCGGGCCCGGATCGGCCCGCGCACGATCATCCTCAAGGATGTCCAGATCGGCGAGACGGTGATGCCGCAGCCCTGGCGTCCCCTGCCGGGTCGCGGGGCCGTCGCATGACCGGCGCTGCATCGACCACACAGGCAGGCGGCCCTGCGGCTGCGACCGGGTTGGCGGAGCTGCGCCGCCTCCTAGCGGCCGATTTCGCCCGCGTCCTGCGCCAGACCACCGGCGGCAAGCCGACCTCGCGGCTGCGCCGCCTGATGCACCTGACCCTGCCGGCGATGCAGGTCGCGATCTTCCACCGCACCGCCCATCTGCTCTACGGCCGCGGCTGGCGCCGCTCGGCCGCCCTGGTCTCCGACCTGTCGCTGCGGCTGACCGGCGCGAGCCTGCATCCGGGCTCGTCGATCGGTCCCGGCCTGTTCGTGCCGCATCCGGCCCGGGTGGTGTTCTGCGCCAGCGCGGGGACCGACCTGATCCTGCTGCCCGGGACCCTCGTGGGTCCGCGGGACTGGGTGTTCCCCGGGCAGCCGTTTCCGGCGGACGCGCCGCGCCTCGGCGACGGGGCGGTGGTCGGGGCCCACGCCGCCATCCAGGGCGCCGTCACGGTCGGCGCCGGGGCGACGATCGGGATCGGCGTGTGCACCCTGCGGGACGTGCCGGCCGGCACCGTGACGATGCTGGCCCAGCGGCAGATCCGCAGCCTCCAGGCGGGGTCGGGGGGCGCCGATGCAGCCTAGAGCGCTCGCCGTCGAAGTGGATCCCGGTTCGGCGCAAGCGAGCGCGCCAAATCAAAGACTTAGGGCCATTCCCGATTGCAACGCGATCGGGAAGGGCTCTAGCCCGGAACAGCCGGTCCGGCGCTCAGGCCGGCCCGTGCTCGTGCCGGCGCATCGCCTCCCGGCCCCGGCGGGCGGCCCGCCGGGACGGGAGCTGGCGCCGGAGCACGTCCTCGTAGGCATCGAAGATGCCGCGCCACCCGAAGGCGTCGGCGTGCCGCTCCCGGGACGCCGCCGACAGGGCGTCGAGCCGGCTCGGCGCGGCGCGCACGAGGTTCAGGATGCCCCGGCGCAGCTCGGTCTCGTCGCCGAAATAGACCGCGCCGTCGCCCGCCACCCAGCGGTTGAACGGGTTGTCGTGGGCGAGGATCGGAGAGCCCGCCCCGAGCGCCTCGACCAGCGACGGGTTCGTCCCGCCGACGGTGTGGCCGTGGATGTGGAAGCGGGCATGCAGCCGCAGGGCCGCCACCCGCTCGGATTCGTAGATCGCGCCGGCGAAGATCACGTCGGGGCCGCCCGCGGCCTTCACAACCCGGTGATAGGGATCGGACTCCATCAGCTTGCCCAGCACGACCAGAGGCAGGCCGGGGCGGATCTCGCTCCAGGCGCGCACGATCTGGAGCACGAGGTTCTCGGGCACCACCCGGGCGATCAGCAGCCCGTAATCGCGCGGGCGCACCTTGAGGTCGGCCAGCGGGGCGGTCGATGCCTCCAGCACTGGGTCGGCGCCGTACGCGATGGTGGTGATCCGCTTCGCCGAGGTGTTACGGGCGAGGTGTCGGGCGATCTCCGGATGGTCGGCGACCAGATGCGTGGAGAACAGGCTGCCGAGGCGCTCGTTCAGCCAGAACCACGCCTTGGCGGTCTTCGACCACCGGTCGCGCTTCCACTCGATCCCGTCCATGTTCATCACGCTGCGCTTGCCCGTGAGCCGGTACAGGATCGAGAACGCAGCGGTGTTGTAGCCGAGGACCAGCGGCAGGGCCGGCCGGAACGCCGCCTTCAGGGTGCATTTCAGGTCGAACACGATGGTCGCGAAGGCCCCGTCGCCGCGGACCGCCACCGGGATCAGCGCGATGCCGCGCCAGACGCTCGGCGGGGTCGGTTTGCTGACCTGGCAATAGACCTCGACCCGCCAGCCCCGCTCGACGAGCTCCAGCGCCAGGCGTTCGGCCAGGGTCTCGAATCCCCCATGCGCGGCCGGCACGCCGCGGGTTCCGAGGATCGCCACGGCCGGACGCCGGTCCGTCTCGCCCCCCTTCACCACCACCGCGCGCACCGCGCCGTCAGAGGAGCCTGAAGAATGGTCACCGTCGAACAGCGCCTGTTCCGGGAGATGGGCGCCGGGGGGTATTCCCGGCAGGACCACCGGATGGAGTACATCGTTCGCGTCAACGCGCTGCTCCGGCCGGAGATGCGGGTGATGGAGTTCGGGGCCGGGCGCGGCAAGTGGAGCGATGACCCGGTTCCACTGCGCCGGCACCTCGGCGACTTCCGCGGGCGCTGCGCCCACGTCATGGCCTGCGACGTGGACGAGGCGGTCCTCGAGAACAAGTCGGCCGACGAGGTTCGGCTGATCGGTCACGACGGGATCCTTCCATTCCCGGACGCGAGCTTCGACCTGATCTCGGCGTTCTCGGTCCTCGAACATATCGAGCATCCCGAGGTCACCGCGTCCGAGCTCGGCCGGGTCCTCGCCCCGGGGGGCTGGCTCTGCGCCTGGACGCCCAATCGCTGGGGCTATGTCGGGGTCGGCGCGCGGCTCATCCCGAAGCGGCTGCACGCGCAGGTCCTGCGCTGGGTCGAGCCGCGGCGGGTCGAGATCGACTCGTTCGTTCCGCTCTACACGATGAACACGGAGGCGGCGCGGAAGCAGCTTTTCCCAACTGATCGGTTCGAGCACTTCACCTACAGTTTTGACGGGCAGCCGTTCTATCATGGCGAGAACATCGTCCTGGGCAAGTTCTGGGAGCTGCTGTTCCGGCTGACGCCGGGTCCGTTGAAGGGCTATCACATGGTCTTCATCCGCAAGAAGGCTTGATGCCAGTCTGAATTCAGCTTCGAAGACTGCGCAGGTGGGCAGAAAACCTGCGCATGTCTTCGGCCTTCCGGGCCAGTTCCGGCTGCCGTTTCAGCCGGCCGGCGAGCCCGTAGATCAGCGCCCGCAGGGTGAAACCGAGCTGCAGCGGGCCCGAGAAGAAGGCCGGCGAGGACAGGAACCGGCCGGCATTGCGCAGGCGGTAGATCCCCGCCAGCCCGTCGAGCCACCGGGCCGAGCGCGTGCCCGCCGATCCGCCCTGGAGGTGGACGACCGCGATCCCCGGCAGGTAGGCGACCCGCCATCCGGCATCGCGCAGCCGGCAGCCCCAATCCACATCCTCACCGTAGAGGAACATCGGGCTCTCCAAGCCGCCGATCGTCTCGATCGCCGCACGGCGCATCAGCAGGAACGCGCCGCAGACCCAGTCCACGTCGAGGGCGGCGCGTCCTCTGGCCTGCCGGCTCGCCAGGTAGAGACCGCGCAGGCCGAAGCGCCCGGACAGGCCCGCGGCATGGACCAGGGTCGAGAGCGGGCGCGGCTCGTAGCCGGCATCGCCGACTTGGTGCCGGCCGTCCGGGAAGGTCAGGCGCGACCCGACCGCGCCGACATCCGGATGCGCGTCGAGATGGGCCAGCGCTCCGGCGAGCGCGTCCGGGTCGCGCAGGAACGCGTCGGGGTTGAGCAGCAGGATCGTGTCGCCCTGTGCCGCCGCCAGGGCGACGGCGTTGCCGCCCGCGAAGCCGTGGTTGGTCCGCTCCGCGATCAGCCGCACCCACGGGAAGGCGCGGGCGATCCGCTCCGGCGTCCCGTCGGACGACGCGTTGTCGACCAGGATTACCTCGTAGGGGCGGTCGATCCGGCTGGCTGCGAGGAGCTGCAGGCAGGTCTCGATGTCGGGGCCGGCGTTGTAGGTGACGATCAGGACGCTGAGGCGGATGCCGCTCATGGTCCGTATCCTTCCCGATACCGTTCGGCCGCCGCACGTCTTTGCGCCGCCCGCACGCCCGCGATCAGGCCGAGGCCGGTGTAGAGCAGCTCGGCAATGCCGAGATTCAGGCGGAAGCCTGGGTCGACGAGCCCGTGCAGGAGATGCGCGATCAGGCCGATCGCGCAGGCGGCCGCGATGGCGGCGAGGGGATCCCCCACCGGCGCGCGCCAGGCCGCCCGGAAGCCCCGGACAATGCCGACCAGGAAGACCAGAGCGAAGGCCGCGTAGCCGACGATCCCGACCTCGGTGAGGATCAGGATGTGCAGGTTGTGCACGACGTGGTTCGAGCGGTCGAACAGGCCGGTGAGGCGGGACAGGCCGGTCTGGTCGAGCACCGCGAACTGGTTGCCGAAATTGTTCAGCCCGACGCCGAAGATCGGGAATTGCGCGAACAGCGCCAGGGCGGCCGCGTTGAGCGGCCCGCGCTGGGCCGCCGAGCCGCCATCGTCCGCAGTCAGGCGCTCCCAGACCAGCGGCCCGGCATAGATCGCGCCGATCCCGGCCACCACGACGAGCAGCGCGAACACGATCAGGCTCGCCCGGGAGAACAGCCGGTCCCGGTAGACCAGCAGGATCACCAGGGCGGCCGAGAGCGGATAGGTCAGCCAGGAGGCGCGCGACAGGGTCAGCACCACGCCGACGACGGCCGAGCCCGCTCCGGCCGCCCCGATGAAGCGCAGGAGCTTCGGGCCCCGCGACAGGGCGAGCGCCAGGGCGAGCGGCCAGACGAACTCGTAATAGTAGCCGAGGATGTTCGGGTGGACCTTCAGCCCGCCGGCGCGGCGCTGGGCGGTGAAGTTGATGTTCTCCTCGACGATCTGCTCCTCGCCGAGCACCGAGAGGCCGAGTTCGGAGCCGGAGACGTATTGCAGCCCCGCCACCGCGGTCTGCACCAGGCACAGGGCGCAGATCGCCAGGGCCAGGGTGCGGATATCGGCGCCCGACAGGTTCGAGACCGCGACCGAGACCAGGAGGAGGCCGAGGAACCGCCAGGCATCGAACCACAGATAGGCGGTGTCGGTGGCGTTGCTGAGGGAGAGCAGGCCGGCGGTGAGAAAGCCGAGCTGTGTCAGCACGAGCGGCCGGTCGAGGCGCAGGCCGGGGACGCGCTCGCCGATGCCGGTCAGCTTGGACAGGATCAGCGTCAGCGCCACCAGGAGGGCGACGCTGACCGTCAGCCCGGCCCCGCCGCCGATGCTCGGCAGGTATTGGCCGACCGCCTCGAAATGCTGGAAGAAGCTGACATCGAGCTTCACCGTCAGGCCGACCGCCAGGGCGACGAGCAGCAGGGGCGTCAGGCGGTAGCGCTGTCCGGCGATCAGGGCGCCGATCCCGCCGAAGGCCGCCGCCAGACCGACGACGGCGAATTTCAGCGGTGCCGCGCTCAGCGCCACCGCGCCCGCCGCCGCGGCGAGGCCGAGCCCGGCGACCGGCAGGGCGCGGAGCGCGCGAAGCGGGGCGCCGCTCATCCGAGCCACCGGTACAGCCATTTCGGGATCGGCCGGCGGGTGCCGTTGAGGACGATGCCGAGCGGTGCGCCGCCGGCGGCCTTGAGGTCGGCCAGCGCCCGCTGCGCCACGGCGCGCCGGGTGCGCTCGGCGCCGATCACCACGACGAACCCGTCCACGAAGGGCGAGAGCGCCGCGGCGTCGCCGATCTCGGTGATCGGCTCGCAATCCAGGATGGCGAGGTCGAAGCGTTCGTCGACCAGCGCCAGGAAATCCTCGACCCGGCCGTCCTCCAGGGTCGCCCGCCGGATCGCCGCCGGGTTGCCGGCCGGCACGACGCTGAGGCCATCGGCCACCGGGTGGACCCCCAGGCTCGGCGCGACCTCGCCCGCGACGATGTCGGCAAAGCCCGGCCGGCCGACGAGGCCGAAGGCGTCCGCCAGGGACGGCCGCGACCAGTTCGCCTCGATCAGCGCGGCGGTGCGGCCGCGCCGGGCGTAGGCGCTGGCAAGCTCGCGGGCGAGCGTGCTGACCCCCTCGCCGGGCTGGACCGCGGTGATCCCAACCCGGCGGAGCCGGGTGTCGTGTCGGCTGAGCTGAACGAGTGCCGGCTCCAGCACGGCCGGGTCGATCATCGGGGCATGGGCGGCGATCATGCGACGGCTCCACCGAAACGCGGCCGCCGCTCGGCGCTCGTGCGCAGCGGAACCGCGGCCAGGACCGGCACGCGCAGCGAGCGGGCGACCTCGGACGGGCTGCGGTAGGTCTGGGCGAGGATCTCCGCGAGCGCCACGTAGGCCAGGGCGGCGAGCAGCCCGAGCCCGGCCGCCAGGCCCAGGATCAGCGGGCGGTTCGGGCCGGAGGGCAGCCGCGGAGGCACGGCGCGCGCCACCAGCGCGGAGGAGGTCACGGCCTGCGCGTCGAGCCCGGTGCCGGTGCGCAGGGCGTCGATCCGCTTCTGGGTTTCCGTGATCTCGTCGGTGAGCAGGCCCTTCTGTTGCACGAGCCGGCCGTAGGCCAGGGCCGCGTCGCTCTGGCCGATGGCGGCCTTGCGGCGGTTGGCCTCGATCCCCGTGATGGTCTGGATCTTCTCCGCCAGCACCGCGAGACGGGCCGTGTCGGCGGCGATCAGCGCCTGGTACTTCTGCCGGGTCAGGGCGGTGAGATCCCGGTCGAGGCTCACGAATTCCGGCGCGGTCGGCCGGAACCGGACGGCGAGTTCGGCCCGCTTGGTCCGAAGATCGGCCCACCGCGTGTCGAAGGCCGCCACCGTCGGGTCGGCGTCGGGGGGCGTCGGCTGCCAGCGGTCGGGGCCAGTCTCGCGGGTGCGCTTGAGCCGGGCCTCGACGCCTTCGCGCTCGATCTGGGCCGCCGACTTCTGGCGGGCCAGGTCCGAGAGGGTGCCAAGGTCGTTCTGCTGCTCGATCTCGAAGCTGGCGGTGTTGTTGCCCTTCAGGGATTTCGCCAGCTGCGCGTCGATGGCGGCGAGGTCGGCCTGCGCCCGCTCCAGCTTGCTCTGGTAGAAGGCCGCCGGAGTCTCGTCGGCGTAGACCTCGACGTGGCGGCGCTTGTAGGCGTCGAGCAGCCGGTTCAGCGCCTGGGCGGCGAAGGTCGGGTCGGTCCAGGTGAAGCCGGTGAGGATCACGTCCGTCTCCTTGACGAACACGACCTTGAACGAGGCGAGATAGGCCTCGAACAGCTTCTCGTCCGGGCTGAGATGGCGCAGCAGGCCGAGCGCCTCGAAGGGGATGCGGACCGTGTCGACGACCCAGGTCTTGACCGCCTTGGCCCCGCGCATGGCGACGCGGCCCTGGTAGATCAGCCAATCCATCCAATCCTCGGGCGGCGGCCCGAGATCGCCGACCGGGGTGATCGCCTTCAGGGCCGCGAACTCGCCGCGCACGATGCTCGGGTCGCGCAGGATCTCGACCTCGTTGTTCACGTTCTGCGCGCGCTCAGAGAACATGTAGTTCTGGTTGGCGCCGCCCTGGACCGGGGCGGCCGCCTTCTCGCGGCCGAGGCGGATGATCAGCTTGGCGTCGGCCGTGTATTCGGCCGGCGTCAGCAGCAGATAGATGCCGGCACCGAGGATCGCGGCGGCCAGGATCAGCAGCGCCGGCCGGATGTGCCGGAACAGGGCCGCCAGGGCGTCGCGGAGATCGAAGGCGATATCCTCGACGGCGTCGGGCGCGGTCCGGTCGAAGCGGGACAGGTCGGACTTCGTCACGTCCCGGACCTCACGGTGGCGCTGGTGGAGGTGTTGGCGGACGGGCCGGTGATGTAGTTCACCCCGAAGCCAGTGCCGTTGAAGAGCAGGATCTGGCGGACCACGAGGTCGACGGCGCGGGCGGTCTTGGCCAGCAGCGACGGCGGCACGTAGACCGTGGCGTTCGGCGGCACGATGATCGTGTCGGCGAGCCCCGGCTGGCCGATATCGACGATGCGGACGCTGCCCGCGGCTTCGGCGTCGAACCGGATGATCCGCACGGCGTCGCCCGCGGCGGTCGGCAGGATGCCGCCGGCCGAGCCCAGGACCTGCGCCAGGGTGCGGGCGCCCTGGAGGGTGACGGGACCCGGGGCCCGGACCTCGCCGAACACCATGGTGTTGGCCGGCACGAGGCTCGCGAGCCGCACGCTCGTGCTCACCGTGGCGAGCTGGCGGTGGTAGGCCGCCGTGAGGCTGCCGGCGAGCTCGCTCACGGTTTTGCCGGCGGCCTGGACGGGGGGCACCATCGGCAGGTTGATCTTGCCGTCCGGCTCGATCGCCAGCACCTTCACGCGGCCCATATCGGCCCGCTGGGTGAGCTCGCGGAAATCATCGGTCACGGTGCGGAATTTGCGCAGCATGATCGTGACGACCGGGTCGATCAGCACGTCGTCGTAGGTGCTCTTGATCAGCGCGGCCGCGGCCTCGGGCGACAGGCCGGCGACCTTGATGCCGTTCTTGCCCGGCAGCGAGATCCGGCCGTCCGGCCGCACCAGCACCGTACGGTTGTATTCCGGGTGGGTGCGGAAATCGACGTCGAACTCGTCGCTCGGGTTGAGCCGGTAGGTCGGCTGGACAACGCTCGAGTCGATCAGGAACGACACTTCGAGGTTGTCGCCGACATTGAGCCGGTAATTGGCCAGCCCCAGGCGCATGGTGCGCCCGACCTCCTCCTGGGCGGCCGCCACCACCGCGGGCGGGAGACCGTCTGGGATCGAGCCGGTCTGCGTCACGTCCGGGCCGGACCGCGCGGATGAATGCGGCTTGCCGGACATGCAGCCGGTCAGCAACGGGGCGCAGGTCAGCACCGCCAGCGCGGCGGCGCGACCTCGCGGATGATCCGCGATGCTGGATGCTCGGGAGACGCGCCGGGTCGCCGCGGCGAGGAACGCAGACAGGAAAAACGCCATCGACCTTCAGCCGCACCATGCTCGACTGCGCCCGTCCGATGACAACCCGTGATCGAACCGCGCAGAGCGATACAATCGACGGGTTTGGTTAACGACGCTTGAACCCGGCCCGCCAGAACTCTATCAGAAGTTGTGAAGGCGGCCCTGTGGCAAAGTGCGGAGGCGCAGAGAGCGGTTGCCGTCGCCGAAGGGACCGCGTCGGACGCCGCGACTTCCCTTCACGATGCTCGCGCGGCCCCTGAGCAGCGACTGCGGTCGCTCCCGCGCCGCGCCTCCAGAAACCGCTCCGCCAAAGCGTCGCGGATCTCGCTGACGGGCGGCTTGCGCGCGGGATGCCGCTGCGCCGAAATCGATATTCGTTGCGGGGGCGGATTTCTTGATGAACTGTCGATCGCACCAGTTTCGCAATCTACAGCACTAGCTCTTCAAACACTTGCTTGAGATTGATGGTTTGATTAGCTGAGGTATCGAGCGAATCGCTGCCGATAGGCTGATGAGGCCAGGGCGATGCGGTCCTGATCGCCGGTATCCGCCGGCCCGGAGTCGAGCGCCATGCCCGGCCTGAACCCCGCGCTGTTCGCCCGCCTCCGCGACGACTTGGAGGCGGGGTTTCAGGAGGATCTGGAGGAGGCGGTGGTCGATCCGGCGCGCTGGCCGGATCTGATCGAGCGGGTCTCGCTGGCCTCTGGGAGCGAAGGCGCGCTGCTTCTGCGGACCGACCGGACGGCGCTGAATGCGCTGACCACGGCGTCGCTCGCCGAGTCGTCGAAGCGCTACTTCGAGGAAGGCTGGCATCGGGAGGATCATCGGTTCCGCGGCCTGCCGATGATGCGCGCCCGGGGCATCGCGGTCGACCAGGATTTCACCACACCCGACGAGATCGCGCGGCTGCCGTTCTATCAGGACCTGCTCGCCTCCAGCGGCCTGCGCTGGTTCGCCGGGGTCGGCTTCGAGGTGAAGGGGCGGCTCTGGTGCCTGGCGCTCCAGAGGACGGTGGCGCAGGGTCTGTACGAACCGCACGAGCAGGCGCGCCTCGCCACCCTGTCGCCGCTGCTGCGCCGCGCGGGTCTCCTCACCGCGATGATCGAGCAGGCGCGGCTCGCCGGACTGGCCGAGGCCTTCGACGTGATCGAGCGCGCCGCCATGATCCTCGATTCCGAGGGCCGCGCCTTGCGCTGGAACGCCGCATTCGGGGCCCTGTTCGGTCCCGACCTGAAACTCGCGGGCGGACGCCTCGCCGTCGAGGAGGGTGAGGCCGCACGGCAACTCGAGGCGCTGTCGCGACCATCCGGCCGGGCGCCGATCTCCGCGATCGTGGTGGCGCGCCGGGACGCCGCGCCAATCGCCATCCATGTCGTGCCGCTCGTCGGCCCGACCCGCGGCCTGTTCGCGGGCGCAAGCACCCTGTTGATTGCCAGCGTTCCAGGGAGCGCGCCGGTCCCCGCGGCCATCGTCCTTCAGACCGCGTATCGCCTGACCCCCGCGGAAGCGCGCCTCGCCCAGACCCTGTCCGGCGGCCTCACCCTGGCCGAGGCGGCGAGCCGCTTCGCGATCACCGCCGCCACCGCGCGGTCGCAGCTGAAGGCGATCTTCGCCAAGACCGGCGCGACCCGGCAATCAGACCTGATCCGGCTGGTCACCGGGCTCGCCCGCTAGATCCGCGCGAGCGATCAGGATGCGGACGCCGGCGGGATCCCACGGCCCGGCGCCTCCCAGGCATCGCCGCACCCTGCGCGGTACGGGGGCGGAGCGCCGGGGGAACGTGTCGGGTCGTGCCGCCGTTTGCAGGGACACGAATGGAGTGAACACGATGACCTATCGGATTGCACTGGCCTCCGCGCTGACCATCGGCGCTCTCGTCGTCGGCGCGCCCGCCGAGGCGAAGGGCTGTCTCAAGGGGGCGGTGGTCGGCGGTGTCGCCGGTCACATGGCCGGGCACGGCAAGATGGGCGCCGCCGCCGGCTGCGCCGTGGGTCATCACCGGGCCAACAAGAAAGACAAGCAGGGCTGATCGCGCCTTCCGGTTCACCGCTCGCGCCGCATCCGGCACGGCGGTCATCCGAGACGATGCACGGCCTCGTGAAGCCGGGTCCCCGATCGGGGCCCGGCTTCACGCGTTTTGGAAGCCCGTGTTTCGCTGGCCGAGACCGATCGAGGCTGATCATGGATCGAGAGCGGGGCTGCATCGGGGCGAACCCTTGACCCTTCATTGGAGTTGTTCTAATTAACAACTGTGAGCAGGCGGCCAGCCTTCGGTCGCCGCCGAAGCCTTCACGACGACGGAGAGATACGATGACCGGTACCGCGAACGCCGCCTGCGAGAGCTGCCGCTTCTTCGACGATCACAAGCTCAACGGCGCCCAGGCGCAGGGCGACGAGGGTCTCTGCCGCTACAACCCGCCGGTCAGCCAGCCGGCCCCGCAGTCGAAGGGTCTGTGGCCGGTGGTCGCGTCCCAGGATTGGTGCGGCCACTTCACTGCCGAGATGACCGCCGCCGAGTAATAGGGCCAGGGCACGTCGATCGCGGGTAGGACGAGCGTCCATCCCCGCGCCGTCCGGCCCTGCAATCGATCCATCTCCAATTGCGCGTGATCACCCGGCCCCACGGAGTGGTCGCGCGCATTGCCGTTCGGGCCGGCTCACGTATGCTGGCGCCGTGACCCACACGATTCGTCCCGCCACCGAGGCCGACATCCCGGCCATCGCAGCCATCTACGACGAGGCCGTCCGCACCAGTACGGTGAGCTTCGAGCTGGAGCCGCCGGGCGTCGCGGAGATGGCCCGCCGCTTCGCGTACCTGCGGGATGGCGGCTTTCCGTATCTCGTGGCTGTCGGGAACGGTGCGGTTGCCGGTTACGCCTATGCCGGACCCTATCACCAGCGCGCGGCCTACCGGTCGACCGTCGAGGATTCGATCTACGTCGCGCGCGCGGCCCGGGGCGCTGGCGTCGGGCGGACCTTGCTCACAGCCTTGATCGCTGACGCCGAGCGGATCGGCGCCCGGGCGATGATCGCGGTCATCGCGCAGAGCGATACGGCGGCCTCCGTGGCGTTGCATGCCGGCCTCGGCTTCACGCCGGTCGGCACCCTGGTCGGCGTGGGCTACAAGCACGAACGCTGGCTCGACGTCACCCTGATGCAGCGCTCGCTCGGACCCGGCCGGAGCACAAAGCCGACACGCGTCTGAACCGCCCGGCGCCGCAACGAAGACTATCCAATACCTCTCAGCCCTAGGCTGCGCCGTCATGATGCGGACAACTTCGCGCGAGAGACGGCGGGCAGGACGCGCAAGCCGCCGGGTTGTCGACCCGGCGAGAACGCGATGACGCGAGCGAGGGGGCCTTCCGCACGGCGGGCGGTCCTGGCCCCCAGGGCTCGCGAGGCAGGGGAGTTCGGGTATGACGATGTCTTCGATCGGTCGGCGGTTCGCGCCGCTCGCGGCCCTGGCGCTGGCCGCGCTGTCGGCTCCGGCGCATGCGGCGGCCCCGGCCGACCCCAGCGGCACCTACCTGACCGAGGATGGCCGCGCCCGCGTCCGCCTCGAGAAGTGCGGGGCGGCCAACGACCGGCTGTGCGGCTACGTGGTTTGGCTGAAGGTTCCGCTCAACGACAAGGGCGAGCCGCGGGTCGACTTCAAAAATCCCGATCCGAAGAAGCAGGCGCGCCCCTCGCTCGGCCACCAGCTGATCATGGGCCTGAAGCCGAATGCCGACGCCCATTACGAAGGCAAGATCTACAATTCCGAGGACGGCAAGTCCTACGACGTCACGATCTGGACGGATGCCCCCAACGAGCTGACCGTGCGGGGCTGCCTGATCGCCTTCCTGTGCAAGTCGCAGACCTGGAACAAGGTTGTCGACCTTGCCCCGGGCCAGCTCGCCGGCCCGACCAACGGCCCGAACGGCCCGCGCAGCGACCCGGAATTCGCCACTGGGTCGGCCAAGCCCACCGCCAAGGCGGGCGCCAAGGCGGCGCCGAAGCCCGCCGCCGTAGACGCCCCCGCCGCGCAATGAGCCGGGACGGCGGCCCTCAATCGTCGAGGGCCGCGTAGGTCAGGACGCGCAGCTCGCGCCGGATCGGCAGCGCCGAGGACGGCACTAGCTGCGTCATGAGCACGACCGAGAGATCTTCGGCCGGATCGATCCAGAAGGCCGTCGAGGCTAGGCCGCCCCAGGCGACCTCGGCGGGCGTGCCGAGGATCTGGGCGCGGGCTGGGTCGAGCATCACCGAGAAGCCGAGGCCGAAGCCGATTCCGGTGTAGGAGGTCTCGGCGAAGCGCGGCGTGCCCATGGAAGCGAGATCCCCCGTCAGGTGGTTCGCCAGCATCAGCGCGACGGTCTTGCGGCCGAGCAGCCGATTGCCATCCAGCGTGCCACCGTTGAGGATCATCCGGCAGAAGCGCTGGTAGTCGGCCGCCGTCGAGACGAGGCCGCCGCCGCCGGAGGCGATGGCCGGAGGCCGCGCGAAGATGGTCTCCACGGAATCGTCGAACCGTTTGAGCTGTCGCGCCCGGTCATACGCGTAGGTCGCGCAGAAGCGCGGCATGAGTTCCGGCCGGACATGGAAGTCGGTGTCGACCATGCCGAGGGGCGCGATGACCTCCTCGCGGAGGTACTGATCGAAGGGCCGGCCGGTGAGCGCCGCCACGTACTGGCCGAGCACGTCGGTGGCGACGCTGTAATTCCAGGCGCTGCCGGGTTGCGCGAGCAGGGGCAGCGCCGCGAGCCGGTGGGTCATCTCGGCGAGGCTGCCCTCGCGGGCCAGGAAGTCGATCCCGTGCTCGCGATACTGCGCGTCGACGAGGGTCGCCTCCATGAAGCCGTAGGTCAGGCCGGCTGTGTGGGTGAGGAGGTCGCGCACGGTGATGCCCCGGCGCGCCGGCTCGGTCTCGATCTTCGCCCGGTTGCCGCCCACGGCCACCCGCATCTCGGCGAAGTCCGGCAGCACTCGCGCGATCGGGTCGTCGAGCTGGAACCGGCCCTGCTCATAAAGCTGCATGACCGCCACCGAGGTGAGCGGCTTGGTCATGGAATAGATCCGGGTCACCGTATCGAGGGTGAACGGCGTTCCCCGGGCGAGATCGGCCTGCCCGCAGGCACGGGCGAAGGCCAGACGGCCCCTGCGCGCCACCGTGACCGACAGGCCGGCGAGCCGGCCCTCCGCCACGAGTCGATCCATCCACGGTGCGATCCGCGCGAGCGCGTCCGCGTTGAGCCCCGCGCCCGTCGGGTCGATCTCGGTCAGCGCGCTCATGGCGTCTCCTTCCGCCGGTAAGGCTCGATCCGGGACGATAGAGTGCGCAGCCGCGGCGTTACCAGCCCATCGTGCCGGGGCCGCCCTTGAACGGGCCGACAATCCCGGGCGTGATCCAGCCGCCGTAGAAGGTGCCGGGCTGGGGCGTGACCCGCGCATCGCCGACGAAGCAGGCATCCATCGGCAGCGCGTAGAACGCGACATAGCCCGCGATGGCGTCGAAGCCCTGCGTCGGCTCCGGGTAGGACCAGGCGGCGCTGGGCGCCAGCCGGTCGCCGCCATGCACATCGAACAGCACGGCCTGGCCCTTCCACTCGCAGATGCCGCCCCGTCGCGGTCCCGAGAGGACGCCGGCGCTCACGTCGCCCGGCGGCAGGTAGTAGGTCGGGGGATGGGCTGTCTCAAGGACCCGGTAGCCGGCTTTTGATTCCGCGATCACCGCGCCACCGAGGATCACCCGCAGCGTTTCGGCTACACGCTCCAGCCTGGGCGGCCGCGGATAGTCCCAGACACTCTCTTGGCCGGGCTGGATCGGTCCGGGGACGGGGCGTGTGAGCGGACGGGCCATTATGAAGCTGGCGTATATCGTATCCACAATGAACGCTAGGTTGATGCCGAGCACCGTTCCGCGAACGATCGTCGCGTGGTAGCCCGGCCCCCGAGAGTCACGGCCCGGGACAGACCGCGATGGATATAGCCCTCTTCCTCGACTTCGACGGCACCCTTGCGGAGATCGCTCCGCGGCCGGACGCGGTGCAGGTCGAGCCCGGTTTGGTCGCAGACCTCGAGCGGCTGCGCGACAGACTCGGTGGGGCGCTGGCTATCGTCACCGGCCGGCCGGTCTCGGTGATCGACGGATTCCTGGCGCCTGCGCGCCTCGACGCGGCCGGGCTGCACGGCGTCGAGCGCCGGGTCGGCGGGGCTTTGTCGGGCGGCGGCGCGGAGGATCATCCCGAGCTGCGCCGGCAGGTCGAGCGCCTGCATGCCGAGAGTCGGCCGCTGGCCGACGTGCTCATCGAGGACAAGGGCGCCTCGGTGGCGGTGCATTGGCGCCTCGCGAACGCCGAGGACGCCGCTCGGGCCGAGGCGCTGGTCAAGGACGCGGCCGAGGCCCTCGGGAGCGCCTATCGGCTCCAGCTCGGCAAGGCGGTGGGCGAGATCGTGCCGGCGCAGGCGACCAAGGCCCACGCGATCCGCGCCTTCCTGGAACGGGCCCCCTATGCCGGGCGCCGGCCGGTCTTCTTCGGCGACGATCGCACGGACGAGATCGCGTTCGCGTCGGTGAACGAGGATGGCGGCATCGCCGTCCGGGTCGGTGACGGCGACACCGTGGCGAGCCGGCGCCTGCCCGATCCGGCCGCCGTCCGCGCCCTGGTGCGAATGTGGGCCGAGGGCGGAAGGATCGATCCCGAGGCCCTGCCGCCGGCCTGAGCCTGCCCTATCCTTCGTGGAACGCCGGTCGGCACGCGACCTGCCTGGGGCATCATCCCGAAAGGTGGTTGCCGGCTTTCGGAAAACGATGCTGCACACTCAGAAGCCCGCTCAGGAAAAGGCCCTTCGTCGATGTTCGAGTTTCCGGTTCTGATCGGTGACATCGGTGGCACGAACGCCCGCTTCGGTCTGATCACCGAGAAGGGCGCCGAGCCTCGGCCTCTCTCGCACGAGGCGACGGCCGACCATCCCGATCCATCCCACGCCATCAGGGCGGCTTTGGCCAAAGGCGGGGATGCCCTGCCGCCCCCGCGCTCGACGATCCTGGCGATGGGCGGGCGGGTCGACGGCCCGGAACCGCAGCTCACCAACGCGGACTGGCGGATCGGCGGCGAGCGCATCGCGAAGGATTTCGGGCTCTCCTCGGCGGTGGTGGTGAACGATTACGTGCCGGTCGCGGCCGGGGCTGCCGATATCGAGCCCCACGACCTCACACCGGTCGGGCCCAGTCCGACGATTCCGGGCGGCGCCCGGGTCGTGCTCGGGCCCGGCACCGGTTTCGGGGCGGCGGCCCTGGTGCCCTACGCGGCCCACCTCGCCATCGTCTCGACCGAGGCCGGCCACACCGATTTCGGTCCGACGACCGATTTCGAGGAGAAGGTCTGGCACGCCCTGGAGCGGGTCGAGGGACGGATCACCGTCGAGACGGTGCTGTCCGGGCCGGGCCTGGCACGGCTGCACGCAGCGGTGACGCATGTCCGCACCGGCCAGCCGCATGAGAAGATCGATCCGGCGGCGGTGACCGAGGCCGGGCTCAAGGCCTCCGATCCGCACGCCGCGGAGGCGTTGGACCTATTCGGGCGCCTGCTCGGCCGCGTCTGCGGCGACCTCGCCCTGACATTCCTGGCCACCAGCGGTGTCTATATCGGCGGCGGCATCGCGCCCCGCATTGTCAAGGTGCTGGAGGAGAGCGGGTTTCGCGAGGCGTTCGAGCGCAAGGCGCCCTTCGAAGAGATGATGCGCCAGATCCCGACCAGCGTCATCACGGTCCACGACCCGGCCTTCAAGGGCCTCGCCGCCCTCGCCAACGAGGGGCGGCGCTTCGTCTACCACGGGCAGGTTTGGCGGAAGGAGAGCTGAGGGTCTACGATCGCCTGGGCTGTCGTCGCGCGGCGCTGCGAAGCCGGTGTGGGATTGGGGCCGGATCGATGCGGACGGTCACGTTGAAGGATGCCAAATCCGACCTGCTGCGCCTCGTAGAGCAGGCAGCGTCCGGCGACCCATTTATCATCGCGAAGGACGGCAAGCCCCTCGTCCGGGTCGTCCCGCTCGACGCGCCAGCGCCTGCCACGACCTCGCGGATCGGGTTTCTGGCGGGATGCATCCGCGTCCCGGACGATTTCGATCGTGTCGGCAGCGAAGAGATCACGGCTTCGTTCGAAGGCCGGTGAGCTATCGCCTCGATACGCATTCCTGCTCTGGGTTGCAGCTGGGTCCGACCGGCTGACCTCGGCAGCACGCCGCCTTATCGGCGATCCCGCGAATACGCTCGTGTTCAGCGCGGCCAGTCTGTGGGAGATCGCGATCAAGAGCGGCCTGGGACGCGACGACTTCCGAGTCGACGCGAAGCGCCTGAGGACAGGTTTGCGCGACAACGGCTATGTCGAGCTTTTCGTGACGGGGGCACATGCTGCCGTTGTCGCCGGCCTTCCACCCCTCCATCGCGACCCGTTCGATCGGATTTTGATCGCACAGGCCCGGATCGAAGGGCTGGAGCTCGTCATGGCCGACCGGATCGTCGCGCACTATGGCGGTTCGATCCGATTGATTTGAGCGGATGCCGTTGACCCGTTCCGCCGGATCTCGAAGCGTCGAACGCGGGGAGATCCGGCTCGGGGCCCGTCTTCCGCCTACGCCGCCGCGAGCGGCTTCGACACGTCCTCCAGGGACTTGCCCTCCGCGGCCGTGCCCCAGATCCCGCCGACCACCGCGGCGATCAGCATGAGCGCGGCGCCGATCCCGTAGCCGAACAGGACCCAGTCCCGGGAGCCGGTCTCCACCAGGCTGCCGAACAGCAGCGGGCCGGAGACGCCGCCGATGCCGGTGCCGACCGCGTAGAAGGCCGCGATGGCGAGCGCGCGGATCTCCAGCGGGAAGGTCTCGGAGACGGTGAGGTAGGCCGAGCTTGCCGCGGCGGACGCGAAGAAGAACACCACCATCCAGGCCGCGGTCTGCCCCACCGGCCCGATCACGTCGAGGCGGAACAGGAGGCCGACGGCGACCAGCAGCACCGCCGAGATGCCGTAGGTGAAGGCGATCATCTGGCGCCGGCCGATCGTGTCGAACAGCCGCCCGAGGAGCAGCGGGCCGAGGAACGAGCCGAGGGCGAAGGGCAGCAGATACCAGCCGACGCTGTTGCCCGGCACGTCGTAGAACCGCTCCAGCACCAGCGCGTAAGTGAAGAACAGGGCGTTGTAGAAAAAGGCCTGCGCGACCATCAGGGCGAGGCCGACCATCGTGGCCAGCCGGTTCGTGACGAACAGGGCGTGGAACACCTCCGAGAGAGGGGTGTGGTCGCGGGTGCGGACTTTCATGCGCTTGGTCTCGTCGATCGGCGGCAGCGTGACGCCCGCATCGGTGAAGCGCTTCTCGATGCCGGTCACGACCCGGTCCGCCTCCGCGGCGTAGCCGTGGGTGGCGAGCCAGCGGGGGCTCTCGGGGATCCAGGTGCGCAGCAGCAGGATCACCAGGCCGATGGCGCCGCCCGTGAAGAACGCGACGCGCCAGCCCCAGGCCGGATCGATCACCTCGGGCTTCAGCAGCACGATCGACATGAACGAACCGAGCGCCGCTCCGATCCAGAACGAGCCGTTGATGACCAGGTTGGTCCAGCCGCGGACCCGTGCCGGGACCAGCTCCTGGATGGTCGAATTGATCGCCGTGTACTCGCCGCCGATGCCGGCGCCGGTGAGGAAGCGGAAGAAGCAGAAGCTCGCGACGTTCCAGGACAGGCCCGTAGCCGCGGTGGCGATCAGGTAGAGGGCGAGCGTGATGAAGAAGAGCTTCTTGCGGCCGATCCGGTCGGTCAGCCAGCCGAAGCCGAGGGCGCCGGTCACCGCACCGACGAGGTAGCAGGAGGCTGCCAGCCCGACATCGAATTCCGAGAACGACATCGGCGCCTTGCGCAGGGCGCCGACCAGCGAGCCGGCGAGCGTCACCTCCAGCCCGTCGAGCACCCAGGTGATGCCGAGCGCCACGATGACGAGCACGTGGAAGCGGCCCCATGGCAGCCGGTCCAACCGCGCGGAGATGTCGGTGTCGATGACGCGGCCGATCTCCGCGCGCTCGGGTGTCCCGGCGCTCCCCTCAACCTTGCTCGCCATGCCCGCGCATCCTCCCGATTCGTTCGTTTACCGTGCCTCAAGACCCCGCGTTTACCGCAAGACCAGACAGGTGTTGGGAACGGGTTGGGAATCGATTCGGTTCGATCCCGTCTTCATCCCCGGCAGGCAGAACGAGCGTGTCCACGCGGGTTCTCTGCCATGTCCTCCCCATCATTGCGCTCCCGACCATCGCGCCGGTATCGATACGGCCTCCTCGCCGTCATCACCCTGGCCGGGCTCGCCACCGTACCCACCGAGGGCGCGGACCGGCATCTCGAGCGCCCGAAGCCGCCGGTCCCGATGGCGAGCGCCGAGCGCTGGCGCCTGCGGCCCACCGAGGTGGCGGTGCCTGTCACCACCGGCAGCCTGCGCAGGCGCACCGCGACCGCGATCCCCGAGGATCGGCGCAACGTCCGCCTCGTCTACCCGGCCCTCGTCGAGCCGCGCTGACTTGGCGAAACCATCGCGAGCCGGCACAGCGTCTGCATCGCCCTGAGCGGGCGTGGCCCGGGACGCGTACGGAGTTCGAGGATGGCGGAGGTTGTCGCGCTGGTCGGGTGCAAGGGCCCCGCCCAGGAGGCGGAGTATCTGCAGATCCTCTCGGCGGCGTTGCCCGGTGAGCGGCTCGTCCCGTTCCGCACCATGAACGAGGCCGAGCGCGCCCAGGCGCAGGTCGCGATCGTGGCAAATCCCGATCCCGCCGAGGTCGCTGCCCTGCCGGGCCTCGTCTGGGTGCAGAGCCTGTGGGCCGGCGTGGAAAAGCTCGTCGGCGCCTTCGACCGGCCGCTGCCGATCGTCCGGCTGGTGGACCGCGAGATGGCCCGCGCCATGGCCGAGGCGGTGCTGGCCTGGACCACCTACCTTCAGCGCGACATGCCGGCCTATGCGCGCCAGCAGCGCGACCGGGTCTGGAAGCCGCATCCCTATCGCAAGCCCGCCGACACCCATGTCGGCCTGCTCGGCCTCGGGGCGCTCGGCACCGCGGCGGCGGAGCGGCTGACCGGGGCGGGGTTCTCCGTCACCGGCTGGAGCCGGACGCCGAAGACCATCGCGGGGATCGAGACCGTCCACGGCGCGGACGGCCTCGCGCCGATGCTCGGGCACTGCGATATCCTCGTCTGCCTCGTGCCGCTCACCTCCGAGACCCGCGGCCTCGTAAATGCCGACCGGCTCGCGGCGCTCAAGCCCGGAGCGGCGCTGATCAACTTCGCCCGGGGCCCGATCGTGGCGACCGCCGACCTGATCGCGGCGCTCGATGCCGGCCACCTGTCGCATGCCGTGCTCGACGTGTTCGATGTCGAGCCTCTGCCGGCCGAGTCGCCGCTCTGGACCCATCCGGGCGTGACCGTGCTGCCGCACATCTCCGGCCCCACCGACATGGATTCGGCCGCCGCGACCGTGGCCGCCAACCTGCGGGAATACCGCAGCACCGGGCAGCCGCCGCAGGGCGTCGATGCCGGGCGGGGATATTAGGGCTCAAATCTGGTCGTCGGGAAACGAGCAGGGTCCGCATGCGACCGATGCCAGCCATGCCGACAGTGGTCTGAATGTCTTAAAAGCAGCCATTCTTCTGTCGTCCGGCAGTTTCGGCTTGGAGTTGGGAGCGGACCTCGGTGAAGCGCCCCAAACCGGACGCTGTGCCACGCACCGGTCCTCACGGTGAGTGCGGATTGAGGCATCCGAGGAGGCGAGCCCGGGCTGCGTCGGTTGTTGCCCGACGGCTACGTTCGTGTCGCAACTCTGTGCCGCACGCACGGAAAGGTCATCTAATCCGCCCTGGCATGCAATAAAGGCTGATCCGACAACGGAGAGGCTTGGACTGCAGAATGACGACAGCTGGGCTTATCCGAGCGATCCAAATCTCTACGATTGCCGCTTCGGCCACCTACGGGTTGGTCGGCGGCCCCGCGCAGGCCGGCTCATCGGCACAACCTGGACAGACCGTGGGGCAAGCCCCGGGCGCGCCACTGCCGATCGGGCTTTACTTCATTGACACGTCCAGTTTCGGCTCGCGCGATATCACCCCACGCGGAACCGACTCGAGCGTCAACCTCCCGTCTTTCATCTGGGCGACACCGGCTGAGGTGATCGGCGGCCGGCTGCAACTCGTCGTGTTGCAGCCGATCACGGCTTCGAGCACGCGAGGCGCTGCGTACCAGAGCGGGTTCGGCCAGACGCTGCTCGCTGCGCAGGCGGCCTGGAAGCTCGGCAACAACCTCAATTTCAGCTACCTGCTCGGGGCGTACCTACCCAGCGAGACCAAGATCGTCATCCAAAACCCGGTTCTGCACCAGCGGTTCGCCATCACCTTCAATGGCGATGGCTGGAACCTGACAGGCAACTTCCTGTACGGCACTTTCTTCGATACGCGGTCGGCCAGCGGTACCTTTTACCCCGACTTCCTCAATCTCGACCTCACCGCCACCAAGCATTTCGGAAAGTGGGAAATCGGGCCGGTCGCCTTCGGATCGACCGACCTGCCGACCAACAATCCGTCCTATGCTCGGCAGGGCCAGTTCGCTGTGGGCGGCCTCGTGGGATACAACTTCGGTCCGGTCAATCTCCAGGCCTACGTCACGCGGGACGTCGTTCAACGCAACTACGCCGGCCTCGAGACCCGCGGCTGGTTGCGCGCCACGGTGCCCATCTACCAAGACAAGAGTGGGTTGCCGGAGCCGAGCCCCATCCTGCGCAAGTTCTGAAACCGCGTTGGATACGTATGATGATGTTGTGCGTCCTTCGTCGCGATGGATGCACGAACGTCCCTGGCATGATCCTGCATGTTTGAACGGATCGTATCGGCCGGAACTGAGGACCTTTCAAGCTTGGGGCGATCAAAAGCCTGCGGGTGACGCTTCACTCGGTCTCGTCATTAGGCCTGTTCAGTCGGGTACCGGGAAACAGACTTTTCCAAGGCCTGCCACGGGTCGTGACCGAGCGCGAAGACAACATCCATATGCACCCATCGCCTTCGAGGTGAGGCCGCATCGATCCCCTAAGCCGCCGAGGCGACCGCCGGAGAGATCCGCTTGCGCGCCTTCTTGTCGGTGCTGCCGAGGAAAGCCTGGGCCTCCTCCTTGCGCTCAAACACGTGGGGGGCGACGCCGCGCTTGGTTAGCGCCTCCTCCATCTTCAGGCGCAGGAACGCGCTGGTGACGTAGCGGGTCGTGGTCGCGTAGTAATTCGCCTGGAGGTACTGGATCATCCCAGCATAATCGTCGATCAGGTTTTCGTTGAGCCGGAAGCCGTCGTGGTTGATCACGGCGTTGACCCGTTGGCCGGCTTTGCGGCAGGCCCCGACGATGGTCATGCGCAGCTCGTCCATGTCGCTCTTCACCCGGCAATACCAGCCTTCGAGGTTGATGAAGAGGATGTTGCGCTCGCCGTCGTAGCTGATGCGCGAGGCGAGATCGAGATTGAGCAGATCGGAGAGCAGCTCCATCGGCTCATCACGGAAGATGCGCGGGTCCATCGGGACCGGATTGCGCACCACCGGCTTGAAATCCATGTGAGCCAGGATGTCGCGCTCGATGTCGATGCCCGGCGCCACCTCGATCAGCTCCAGCCCGTCGGCGGTGAGCTGGAAGACGCAGCGCTCGGTCACGTAGAGGACCGGCTGCGCGCGCTCCACCGCGTAGGGCCCCGAGAAGGTGTTCTGCTGGACCTGCGTGACGAACTTGCGGGAGCGGCCCTCGCTCACGATCCGGACCACGCCGTCGTCGACGGCGATCTCCAGCCCGCCCGCCGTGAAGGTGCCGGCGAACACCACCGTGCGGGCGTTCTGCGAGATGTTGATGAAGCCGCCGCAGCCGTTGAGCTTGCCGCCGAACTTCGAGGTGTTCACGTTGCCGGCCGCGTCGCACTCGGCCATGCCGAGGCAGGTCATGTCGAGGCCGCCGCCGTCGTAGAAGTCGAACATCTGGTTCTGGTCGATGATGCAGTCGGCGTTGGTCGCCGCGCCGAAGCTCGAGCCGGAGGCCAGCACCCCGCCGACCGCACCGGCCTCGGTGGTGAGCGTGATGTAGGGGGTGATCTTCTCCTCGTTGGCGACCGAGGAGATGCCCTCCGGCGCACCGACCCCGAGATTGACCACGCCGTTCGGCGGCAGCTCGAAGGCGGCCCGGCGGGCGATGATCTTGCGCTCGTTGAGCGCCATCCGCTTGATGCCGGTGACGGGGACGCGGATCTCGCCGGCCAGTGCGGCGTCGTGCATGACGCCGTAATTCATCCGGTGCATCTCCGGCTCGGCGACCACCACGCAATCGACCAGGATGCCGGGAACGCGCACGTCCTTGGGCAGCAGGTAGCCGTCGTCGACGATGCGCTCGACCTGGGCGATGACGATGCCGCCGTTGTTGCGCGCCGCCATGGCCTGGGCGAGGCAATCGAGGGTCAGCGCCTCCTTCTCGTAGGAGAGGTTGCCCGACGGGTCGGCCGAGGTGGCGCGGATGAAGGCGACGTCGATCTTGGTGGCGGTGTAGAACAGCCACTCCTCGCCATCGACCTCCACCAGCTTGACGATATCCTCCGTGGTCAGGGTGTTGACCTTGGCGCCGCCGTGGCGCGGGTCGACATAGGTCTGCAGCCCCACCTTCGAGAACAGGCCGGGCTGGCCGGCGGCGCAGGCCCGGTAGAGCTGCGAGATCACCCCCTGGGGCAGGTTGTAGCCGCGGATCAGGTTGTTCTGCGCGGCCTGCGCCACCTTCGGCATGCGGCCGAAATTGGCGGCGATCACCCGCGAGAGCAGGCCGTCATGATGCAGGCGGCCGGTGCCGAGGCCTTTGCTGTCGCCCGCGCCCGCGGTCATGATCAGCGTCAGGCCGCGGGGCGATCCGGTCTCGACGAAGCGTTTCTCCAGGGCGGCGTGCAGCGCCTCCGGGATGCAGCTCTGGACGAAGCCCGTGGTGGTCACGACGTCGTTCACGCGGATCAGCGCGATCGCCTCGTCCGCCGTGATGACCTTGTTCTTCCTCATGAAGCCCACGATCCTCCCTCCGGCCCGGATGTCCGGCCGGCCTCGGCGCCGCCCGTCCCCGAACCTGTTATCGGCCGGCCGCCCGGCGCTGGAATAATTCCAGCTGCCCGATCGGCGACGTTTCGCCTGTCATCGCGGGTGCGCTGCAGCAAAGATTTGCGGCATTGCAGTCAATGCAGGTCGGCTACACCATGCTAACGCATTATCAGCCGACAATGCTGCTGAAAAAGTCTTTGGCGTGAGGTCAGAAAAATTGCGCGGTCGCGCTGGATAAGGCCACCGCGTATTCGGCCCCCGTCGCCCACTGTTGAAACCGTGACAGCCGGTCCGCCTTTCGGCGTGAACCTCGGCGGCGAATCGCCGTTGATCGCCGGCCGTCGATCCCTGCATGCCCGCCGGGTGGCGGGCCGAGGCTATCGAAGACGATCCATGGGTTGGTCCCGCCGCATCCTCGTCACCGCCGGCCTCGCGACCGTCGCGGCTGGCGCCACGCTCGGCCTCGGCCGGTTCAGCTACGCGCCGATGCCGGACCGGGCGAATTTGCTCAACTCGGACCGCTACACGATCCAGACCGCCTTCGACGTCCTCGGGCGCCGGGTCTCGCGCGCGGAGGCGGATCGGCTGAACGCCACCGAGGCGGGCCGCAAGGAGCTCTCGGCGGCCAGCGGCGCGGTGGCGATCGATCCCGCCATGGTCGAGCGCGGACGGCAAGCCTTCTACCAGGAGACGTTCGGCAACGAGATCTTCCTCACCGACGTGATGGGCATGCTCGACGGCGGGCTGACACCCACCGCGGTGGCGCTGGCGGTGGCCAAGCTCGGAGGGCAGGGCACCACCAACCTCCGGGTCGCCCTGGCCCGCGACGTCCGTATCGGTGAGCGGACCTACCGCACGGGTGAGCTGGTCCCGACCGGTCTCGACGTGCCGAAGGGCGGCGCCTTCATCATCGGGATCAAGACCTTCTCCGACCGCGGCCACCTGCGCATGGGCATCACCTGCGCCTTGTGCCACGCCGCGGTCGATCCCGGCACCGGCAAGGTCGTGGAGGGGGCGCCCAACACCGATCTCAATGCCGGGCTGCTGATGGCGCTGGCCAGGAATTCCTCCGCCTACTTTATGCATGCCAGCGTGCCGGAGGCCGATGCCAAGCCCGCCGCCGAGCCCGAGCATACCGGCTCCACCGGTACCGGGCCGGCCCTGCCGGACGCCGAGGCGGTCGAGGCAGCCACGAAAATTCAGGTCGCGAGCTGGCCGCCGGGCAGCTTCGATTCCTCCGCCGACCGGGTGACCAACCCGACATCGATCCCGTCGAGCTTCTCCGCGTACAGTGAGCCCTATAGCTGGAGCGGGCGCGAAGCGGTCGGGCCGTTCGCGGGCCTGTCCTCGCTCAACAACAACGTCCACGCCGCCAATTCCGACACGACCCAGCTCGCCGCCGCCGCACCCTGGCTGTTCGGCATGGAGCCGGAGCGGTATCTCGGCATCGTCCTGCGCGGGGCGGCGACCGAATCCTTCCGGTACCGGTCCGGCGGGTCCTGGACGCCCTCGGAGGTGCTGCGCAGCGTCGACCCGACGCCGGCCGCGCCCGGGCTCAACAGCTACGCGGTGCTGCCGACCTATCCGGCCACCAACTACGTGACCGACAACGGCCTGTTCACCTCGGTGCCCGGGGAGCCGGTCAACCACGCCAACAACGCCATGTCGGCGTTCCAGAATCTGCTCCACCCGCCGGCCGCCAAGCGGGATCCGGACACGGTCCGGGCCGGGCGCGCCGTGTTCGAGAAGGCCGGCTGCGGCGGCTGCCATTCGGGGCCGGCGCTCACCAACCACCGGATCATTCCGGCCGCGGAGATCGGCACCGAGCCGACCCGCGCCAGGGCCGGTGCCAGGATGGAGGCCCGCCTCTCGGCCCCCAGCCTGTTCGCCACCGACACGCCCTTCCCGCTGCCGGCCGACCCGGTCATCGTCCCGGTGCCGCTCTCGGGCGACAAGCTCGCCCAGGTCCAGCTCGCCTGGGGGCAGGGGGGAACCGAAGGCGGCTACAAGGTGCCGAACCTCGTGGGCCTGGCCTGGACGGCGCCCTACCTGCACGATTCCGGGGTCGCGGTCGGCCCCGATCCGGCGAACCAGCTCGGTGTTCCGGGGACGCTTGCGCGCGGCATCGCCCCCGATCCGTCGAATAGCCTGCGCAGCTTGGTCGACCGGGACCTGCGGGCGAAGGTCGTCGCTGCGAATAAATCCTCGGATACGGCGCGGATCGCGCGCGTTACCGGCGAGGGGCACGCCTACTGGGCGGATGCCGGCACCGGCGTCTCGCGCCGGGACCAGGATGCGCTGATTGCCTACCTGCTGTCGATCGATACGCTGACCGAGCCGGCGGCGACGCCCTGATCACGACGGAACGGATCCCATGCCAAACACCCAACCGGTCTGGTTCATCACGGGCTGCTCCACGGGCTTCGGCCGGGAGCTCGCCAAGCTGGTCATCGCCCGGGGCTGGCGGGCGGTGGTGACGGCCCGCGACAGCGCCAAGGTCGCCGATCTGGCGGAGGGCGCGACCGACCGGGTCTTGGCCCTGGCGCTGGATGTGACGGATGCCAGCCAGATCGCCCGAGCGGTCACAGAGACGACGCAACGATTCGGGCGGATCGACGTGCTGGTGAACAATGCCGGCTACGGCTACCAGTCCTCGATCGAGGAGGGCGAGGATGACAAGATCCGCGCCCAGTTCGATGCCAACGTGTTCGGCCTGTTCGCGCTGACCCGCGCGGTGCTGCCCCTGATGCGGGCGCAGCGCGCGGGCCATGTTCTCAACGTGACCTCAGTGGCCGGCTTTGTCGGCTTCCCGGCCTCCGGCTACTACGCGGCGACCAAGCACGCGGTAGAAGGTTTTTCCGATGCGATGGCGGCCGAGGCCGGCCCGCTCGGCATCAAGGTCACCTGCATCGAGCCGGGCCCGTTCCGGACCGACTGGGCCGGCCGGTCCCTGATCCAGACGCCCAGCACCATCCCCGACTACGCCGAGACCGCGGGCGCCCGCCTCAAGGCCACGGCCGAGAAGAGCGGCACCCAGGCCGGCGATCCGGTCCGCGCCGGCCAGGCGATGATCCGGGTGACCGAACTCGCCAACCCGCCGCGCCACCTCGTGCTTGGCGCCTGGGGTTACGAGGCGGTCACGAGCCGGCTGAAGCAGCGCCTGACCGAGATCGAGGCCTGGCGCGAGACCAGCCTGGGGGCGGATTACCCGGAGGGGTGAGCTCGCCGCGACCGCATCATTGCAGTTGTCGGAGGATCGATACGGCTTCGGAACGGATCGCTCGTCCCGAGCCGTCCTCAGGCGCGCAGCGAAGCGCCGCAGGGCAGCGCGCGATTCGTGAACCTGGCGCGTCCCTAGGTTGCTCCGCTGCGCTCGCAATGACGGTGAAGGCCGTGACACGGGCCTATGAAGACCACATCCGCCGCGGCCGCCCCCCGGTGCTCGCGCCGCCGGCTCGGGGAAAGGCCGACGACAGGCCCCTCAGATCACCGCCTCGATCAGCCCCCGCCGCTTCGCCTCTTGCGCTTCGAGATACCAATTTGCGGGCGCCTTCTCCAAGACCTCATCAAGGCTCACATCCGAGCCCCGGATGAGGTTCGCAAAGCCTTCGTTCTGGATCAGGATCGAGCACTCGATCTCGTGCAGGGTCGCCTTCACGGAGGCGATACAGGTGGTCAGCGGGCCCTGGACTTGGAGCTGCTTGTTCATCTTGCGCTCGTGGATCATCAGCCGGGTGCCCCGGGTAAGGTAGCGGTTCGGCTGGGCGAAGAAGCTCATGAAGGTGGTGCCGGCCGAGTAGATCGCGGCCTTGCCGAGGAAGACGAAGCGGCGCTCCGGACTCGTCTCGGTGTGGTAGCGGATGTCCTCGCCCATCATCCGGGCGACCTCCGGGTCGCCGCCCAGCGTCGAGAGCTCGATCACGACGAGGTCGCGCTCGCCGGCCGCGGCGAATTGGCGGCGGAACTCCTTGTACATGTCGTAATCGACCGAGCCCGAAAGCAGCACGGCCGGGCTGCGGAACGCGGTCGGGTCGAGAGGCGTGGTGTCCATGGCGGTCCTGGTCGTTGCGCCGGCCCGCGCCCGAAGACGGGAGCGGGTCGGGGGAGATCAGCGGACCGGGTCTGGCGCGCCCTGGCCCTTGCCGACGAACGGGATGCCCTCGATCGGGCATTCCTCCGTGCCGACGCTCTGCCGGGTAATGGCCCGAACGGCGTCGCGGGTTCCGTCAGGATCCTCGATCCAGCGCCGGTAGAAGTCGTAGGGGCATTCCGACATCCCGTGCCGGTTCTCCTTCGAGTTGATCATGCCGGTATAGCCGCGGTGCAGCAGCTTGAAGAGGTGGTTCTCGGACTGGCCGTGGGCGCGGAAATCCCGGATCAGGAACTTCGACAGGGCCGCGTACTGGATGCCCATTTCCTCTTCGCCGCATTCGCCGAGCGTCCGGCCGTCGAAGCCGATGATCGCGGAATGGCCGAAATAGGTGTAGACGCCGTCGAACCCGGCAGCGTTCGACACGGCCACGTAGGTGTTGTTGGCGAAGGCCATGGCCTTCGAGATGACGATCTGCTGTTCTTTGGCCGGGTACATGTAGCCCTGGCAGCGGATGATCAGCTCGGCGCCCCGCATGGCGCAGTCGCGCCAGATCTCGGGGTAATTGCCGTCGTCGCAGATGATCAGGCTGATCTTCAGGCCCTTCGGCCCGTCCGAGACGTAGGTCCGGTCGCCGGGATACCAGCCCTCGATCGGCGTCCAGGGCATGATCTTGCGGTATTTCTGAACGATCTCGCCCTGGTCGTTCATCAGGATCAGGGTGTTGTACGGCGCCTTGTTCGGGTGCTCCTCGTGGCGCTCGCCGGTGAGGGAGAACACACCCCAGACCTTGGCCTCCCGGCAGGCGGCGGCGAACACCTCGGTCTCCGCGCCCGGCACCGAGGAGGCGGTCTCGTACATCTCGGCGGCGTCGTACATGATGCCGTGGGTCGAGTATTCGGGAAAGATTACGAGGTCGAGGCCGGGCAGGCCGGTCTTCATGCCGATGATCATCTTGCCGATCGCCTTGGCGTTCTCCAGCACCTCGGCGCGGGTGTGAAGACGCGGCATCTTGTAGTTCACGACGGCGACGCCGACGCTGTCCTGGCTGGACGAGATGTCTCCGTGCATCATGGCGTGATGTCCTCCTGACCGTGTTCGTCCCTCGGATGTGCGCGGCTCAGTGGCTGATCATCCAGGGCCTTGCCTTCGGGAAGCTCTTGGCGGCGGCCGGGGCGGCGGTCGCCTTCTTGGGTGAGCAGCAGCCGCAGCCGGCCCCATGACTGCCCGAGCGCCGCGGCGCGTGACGGCTGCGCTCGTTGGTGGCGTGGGCGGTCCTGAGGCCCGCATCCATGCCGGCGATGCGCGGCGCGGTGAGGAAGGCGCGCTGGCTCGTGCCGCCGCAATCCGGGCAGGAATGCGGCTCGCGGAACTCCGCCATCGGCCGCATCACCGTGAACGGCCCGCAGGCCTCGCAGGCGTAGTCGTAGACGGGCATGGGGTGCTTTCAGAAAGGCTGCCGGATCAGACCTTTGTCGGGTCAAGCGCGGGTTCCCTCTCCCGTGCGGGAGAGGGACAGGGTGAGGGATGCGACCTCTCCGGAAAGACCGGGTCCCTCACCCCAACCCCCGCCCGCACGGGAGAGGGGGCAGGTCGCGTCCGGAGAGCACGAAGTGCCCACCGGACGGCCGGACGATCAGAGATCCGGCGAGAGCGGCATCTGGATCGAGCCGTCGAGGAACTTGGTCGGTCCGTCGGCCCCTGGATTGATGTCGAACTCGAAGATCTTGGTGGGAATCCACAGGGTCGCGCAGGCGTTCGGGATGTCGACGACGCCCGAGATGTGGCCCTGGACCGGCGCCGTGCCGAGGATCGAGTAGGCCTGCGCGCCCGAATAGCCGAATTTCTTCAGGTACTCGATCGCGTTGAGGCAGGCCTGGCGGTAGGCGATGTGCACGTCGAGATAATGCTGGCCGCCGTGCTCGTCGACCGAGATGCCCTCGAAGATCAGGTGATCGTCGAACTTGGGCGTGATCGGCGACGGCTTGAAGATCGGGTTCTTGATCCCGTACTTTGCCATGCCGTCCTTGATCAGCTCGACCTTGAGATGCACCCAGCCGGCCATCTCGATGGCGCCGCAGAAGGTGATCTCGCCGTCGCCTTGGCTGAAATGCAGGTCGCCCATCGAGAGGCCGGCGCCGGGCACGTAGACCGGGAAGTAGATCTTGGAGCCGCGGGACAGATCCTTGATGTCGCAATTGCCGCCGTGCTCGCGGGGCGGGACCGTGCGGGCGCCCGTGGCGGCGGCCGCGTCCTTCGCGTCGCCTTTCAGGCGGCCCATATGGGCGGTCGGGCCGAAGGGGAGGGTGGCGAGCGCCGGAACGCGCTCCGGGTTTGTGTCGTAGAGCGCCTTCTCGCGGGTGTTCCAGGTCTCCAGCATCTTGGGATCGGGCAGGCAGCCGATCAGGCCGGGATGGATCAGGCCGGGGAAGCGCACGCCGGGCACGTGGCGGGATTTCGTGAACATGCCCTCGAAGTCCCAGATCGACTTCTGGGCCTGGGGGAAGTGCTCGTCGAGGAAGCCGCCGCCGTTCTTCTTGGAGAAGAAACCGTTGAAGCCCCACTGGCTCTCGGGCTTGGCGCCGATATCGAGCAGGTCGACCACCAGCAGGTCGCCGGGCTCGGCACCCTCGACCCCGATCGGGCCGGACAGGAAGTGCACGATCGACAGGTCGATGTCGCGCACGTCTTCGGCGGAATCGTTGTTCTTGATGAAGCCGCCGGTCCAGTCGTAGGTCTCGACGATGAAGTCGGCGCCCGGCTTCACGTAGGCGACCATCGGGATGTCGGGGTGCCAGCGATTGTGCACCATGTCGTTGTCGTAGGCCGATTGCGTGAGATCGACCTTGATCAGCGTCTCGGGCATATTCTGTCTCCAGCTCCCTAGAACCATGGGGCGGACCCCATCCGCGCGCCGTTGCGCGAACCTCACCCGCTCGCGAGCAGCTCTTTCAGCGCGTCGTCGAGAACCTTGATGTCGTCCGGGCTGGTGCCGGGTCCGCCCGCGAAGTGGCCCCACCACGTGTCGATCACGCGCAGCTCCGCGTTCGGCATGGCGGCCACCTCGATGGCGTTGTCCTCGGGCGGAAAATACAGGTCGGTCGAGGCGGGCATCAGGATCGCCTTCGCCCGGATGGCGCCGAGCGCGGCCTTGAAGTCGCCCTTGAAGGTGTCGTTGGCGCTGATGTCGCCGTGCTGCCACGTCCACAGCATGGCGAGCAGGTTGTTGGCGTCGCGCTCGTAGAACAGGCCCTCCCAGAACCCGATAAGGAAGTCCTCCAGGGAGGCGTAGCCCATGTGGGTGATGTCGGCTTCGAGCCGATAGAACGTCTGCGACAGGCCCCAGCCGGCATAGACCCGGCCGAAGGCGCGCAGGCCCCGGGTCGGCGGGCTCGTGTACCAGCCCTCCGCCCAGGCAGCGTCGGCCTGGAGCGCCGCCTTGGCGCCTTCCAGGAAGACGTAATTGTGCCGGGAGCACTTGGCCGAGCCCTGAAACGGCAGGATCTTCGGCACCATGTCGGGGTACATCGACGCCCAGTGGTAGGTCTGGAGGGCGCCCATCGACCAGCCGGTGACCAGAACCAGCTTCTCGATGCCGAAATGCTCGGTGACGAGGCGGTGCTGGGCGCGGACGTTGTCGTAGGCGGTGACGTTGGGGAAGCGCGGCCCATTCCAGGGCGCGGGCGTGTTGCTCGGCGAGGACGAGAGCCCGTTGCCGAACATGTTCGGGATGATGATGAAGTACTTGTCCGGATCGAGTGCCTTGCCCGGGCCGATCAGCCACTCGTTCTCGGTGTGCTGGCCCGAGTACCAGGTCGGGTAGACGATGGCGTTGTCCTTGGCCGGGCTCAGCGTCCCGAAGGTCTTGTAGGCGAGCTTGGCCGCGCGCAGCGTCTTGCCGCACTGGAGTACGAAGTCGCCGAGTTCGAAGATCTCGTGATCGGCCATGCTGTGCCCCTAGACCGACAGGAACCGGGCGACGGCGGCCTCGTCGATCCCGTCGCGCGGGGCCTCGTGGACGATGGCGCCGTTCTCCAGCACGATCACCCGGTCGGCGACGTCGAGGGCGAAGCTCAGGACCTGCTCGGACACGACGATCGAGAGGCCGCGCTGGTCGCGGATCGCCTTCAGCGTCCGGCCCATCTCGCGGATGATCGAGGGCTGGATGCCCTCGGTGGGCTCGTCGAGGAGCAGGACCTTCGGCCGGCTCGCCAGCGCCCGGGCGATGGCGAGCTGCTGCTGCTGCCCGCCCGAGAGATTGCCGCCGCGCCTTCCCTTCATCTCCAGCAGGACCGGAAACATGTCGTAGAGGTCCTGCGGAACCTTGCGGGTGCCGGTGACCGTCAGGCCGGTCTCGATGTTCTCCTGGACCGTCATGGTCGAGAAGATCATGCGGCCCTGCGGCACGTAGGCGAGGCCCTTGGCGACCCGAGCGTGGCTCTTGAGGCCGGCGACATCCGCGCCCTCGACTTGGATCGAGCCGGCCTTGACCGGCACGAGGCCCATCAGGGTCTTCATGAGCGTGGTCTTGCCCATGCCGTTGCGGCCCATCACGGCGACGATCTCGCCGGGGGCCACCGAGAAGGTCAGCCCGTGCAGGACCTCGCTCTGGCCGTAGGCGGCGTGTAGGTCCTCGACGGCGAGCGCCGGCGTGGCAGAGGGCATTGTGGCGAGGGGCGGTGCCTGGACGGGGGCCGCGTGCGCGGTCTGGAGCGAGGCCATCGTCAATGTCCCAAATACACTTCGATGACCTTCGGGTCGTTCTTGACCCGCTCCATCGAACCTTCGGAGAGCACCTTGCCCTGGTGCAGGACGGTCACCCGGTGGGCGATGTCCTCGACGAACTTCATGTCGTGCTCGATCACCAGCACCGAGCGGCCCTTGATGATCTGGTTGAGCAGCTCCGCGGTCTTGATCCGCTCGCCGACGCTCATGCCGGCCACCGGCTCGTCGAGCATCAGCAGTTCCGGGTCCTGGATCAGCAGCATGCCGATCTCCAGCCACTGCTTCTGGCCGTGGCTCAGGAACTCGGCCCGCTCCCTGAGCTGGTCCTTGAGGAAGATCGTCTCGGCGATGGCGTGGATGCGGTCGCGGACCTCCGCGTCGCGCTTGAAGGTGAGCGCGCCGAAGACCGAGCGGCCGCGGGGGAACGAGATCTCGAGGTTCTCGAAAACCGTCAGATCGTCGTAGATCGACGGCGTCTGGAACTTGCGGCCGACGCCGGCCTGCACGATGGCGCTCTCGGAGAGCTTGGTCAGCTCCTGGCCCTTGTACTTGATCGAGCCGGCGCTGGCCCGGGTGCGCCCGCAGATCAGGTCGAGGACCGTGGTCTTGCCGGCGCCGTTCGGCCCGATGATCACCCGGATCTCGTCCGGATCGACGTAGAACGACACGTCGTTCACCGCCTTGAACCCGTCGAAGGAGACGGTGAGCGCCTCGACGGCGAGGAGGTAGTCGGGCGGAGCGGCCTCGGCGCCGACCACGGGGGAGGAGAGGATCGCGGCGTTCATGGGGACTCACTCGGCCGGGGCGCCGTGGGGCGGGACGATCGCGGGCGGCGGGGCGCGCAGGCTCTTCACCCGGCGGGTGAGGCGCGGCTCGATATGCTCGCGCCAGATCCCGGCGAGTCCGTTCGGGAAGGCCAGCACCACCGCGATGAACAGGGCGCCGAGGCCGAACAGCCAGAGATCCGGAAAACTCTCGGAGAAGCTGGTCTTGGCCCAGTTGACGAGCAGCGTGCCCCAGACCGCGCCGAACAGCGACAGGCGCCCGCCGACGGCGGCGTAGATCACCATCTCGATTGAGGGCACGATGCCCACGAAGGAGGGCGACATGAACCCGACCTGCAGGGTGAACATCGCCCCGCCGATCGCCGCGAAGCCGGCCGCCAGGCAGAAGGCGAAGACCTTGAAGCCGGCCACCGAGTAGCCCGAGAACCGGACCCGGTCCTCCTTGTCGCGCATCGCGACCAGGATGCGGCCGAGCTTCGACTTCTTCACGTATTGCGCCGCCAGGATGCAGGCGATGAGCAGGCCACCGTTGACGAAATACAGGATCACCTTGGCGTGGTCGGTGCGGATGTCCCAGCCGTGGAGGGTGCGCAGATCCGTGATGCCGTTGATGCCGCCGGTATAGCCCTGCTGGCCGACGATCAGGATCGTCAGGATCGCGGCGATCGCCTGGGTGATGATGGCGAAGTAGGTGCCGCCGACCCGGCGCTTGAACATCGCGTAGGAGATGATCAGGGCGAACAGGACCGGGACCGCCACCACCAGGATCAGGGTAAGCGGCAGGCTCTTGAACGGCTGCCAGAACCAAGGGAGGGCGGTGATCTGGTTCCAGTCCATGAAATCCGGGATGCCCGGCGTCGACTGAATTTTTGTATTCTCGACACTCGAAGCTTCGAGCTTCAAGTACATGGCCATGCAGTAACCGCCCAAGCCGAAGAATACGCCCTGGCCTAAGGACAAAATACCGGCATAGCCCCAGCAGATCACCAGCCCGAGGGCCACGAAGGCATAGGTCAGGTACTTGCCGACGAGGTTGAGGCGGAACCCGTCGAGGGCGAGCGGCAGGACCACCAGGATCACCCCGGCCAGCAGAGCCAAGCTCAGCCACTCCACCGGCTTCATGAACGGGTTGTCGTTGACGGTGACCGACTTGGTCAGGGTCTGGACCGGATTGGTCATCGGGAAATCCTCAGCGCCGGACCTTGAGGGTGAAGAGGCCCTGCGGCCGCAACATCAGGATGCCGACCACCGCGAGCAGGGTGATTACCTTGGCCATCGAGCCGGAGAGGAAGAACTCCAGGGTCGACTGGGTCTGGGAGATCGAGAAGGCCGACGCGATGGTGCCGAGCAGGCTGGCGGCGCCGCCGAACACGACGATCAGGAAGGTGTCGACGATGTAGAGCTGGCCCGAGGTCGGCCCCGTGGAGCCGATCATCGTGAAGGCCGAGCCGGCGACGCCCGCGATGCCGCAGCCGAGGCCGAACGTGTAGCGGTCGACCTTCTCGGTATCGATGCCCACCGCCCCCGCCATGGCGCGGTTCGCCATCACGGCGCGGACCTGCTGGCCGAAGCGCGAGCGGTAGATCAGCAGCGCGACGCTGACGGTGATCAGGATGGTCACCGCCATGACGAACAGGCCGTTGATCGGGATCTCGATCGTGTCGGTGACCTGTACCGAGCCGATCAGCCACGACGGCAATTCGACGCCGACCTCGCGGGCGCCGAAGATCGACCGGTAGGCTTGCTGAAGGATCAGCGACAGGCCCCAGGTGGCGAGGAGCGTATCGAGCGGGCGCTTGTAGAGGAACCGGATCAGGCCCCATTCCACCAGCATGCCCAAGGCCCCGGAGGCGAGGAACGCCAGGCCCATCGCGATGAAGAAGTAGACCGGGAACAGGGCCGGCAGGTAGGTCTGGCAGAACGTCGAGCAGAGATAGGTGACGTAGGCGCCGAGGATCATGAACTCCCCATGCGCCATGTTGATCACGCCCATCTGACCGAAGATGATCGCGAGCCCCAGCGCCATCAGCAGGTAGACGGAGAATAGGATCAGGCCGGCGAATCCCTGCATGGCGAAGATCGCGCCGAGGTCACCGAGGGAATAGTCGCCGAGCATGGTCCCGTAATCTCCGATCCGAGATGCGCTCCGCCGGTGGCGGAGGCCCGTGATCCCACTCAGACCACCCCATCCTGAGGTGCCGGAGCGCAGCAGAGGCCTCGAAGGAGGGCTCTAGAACTCGCGCGGGTCCTGGAGGGCTCCTTCGAGGCAGGGCGATCGATGATCGCCCTGCACCTCAGGATGAGGTCGCGTGTTGGAGGCGCGCGTTTCGCGCGACTACTGGTACCCCTTCGGGAACGGGTCCGGCTTGATCAGCTCCGGGCTTGTGTAGACGATCTCGAACTGGCCGTCGGGCTTGGCCTTGCCGACCCGGGTCTTCGACCAGAGGTGATGGTTCTCGTCGATCTTGACGTAGCCCTCCGGCGCGCCCTTGAACTCCAGGCCCGGCGAGGCCGCGACCACCTTGTCGACGTCGAAGGATCCGGCTTTCTCGCAGGCCATCTTCCACAGGAACGGGCCGAGATAGGCCGCCTGTGTGACGTCGCCGATGACCGTCTTCTCGCCCCACATCTTCTTGAAGGCGGCCACGAACGCCTTGTTGTTCTCGTTGTCGATCGACTGGAAGTACTTCATGCAGGCATAGGCGCCGGCGATGTTCTCGCCGCCGATGCCGTCGATCTCGTCCTCGGTGACCGAGATCGTCATCAGCACCTGCTTCGACAGGTCGATGCCCGCGGCCTTCAGCTGCTTGTAGAACGCCACGTTCGAGCCGCCGACCACGTCGGTGAAGATCACCTTCGGCTTGGTCAGCTTGATCTTGTTGATCACCGAATTGAACTGGGTGTGGCCGAGCGGGAAATATTCCTCGCCCACCACCTTGCCCTTGAGCACGTTCTCGACGTGCTTGCGGGCGATCTTGTTCGAGGTGCGCGGCCAGATGTAGTCCGAGCCGATGAAGTAGAAGCTGTCGCCGCCCTTCTCCTTGTGGACCCAGTCGAGGCCGGCGAGGATCTGCTGCGTCGCTTCCTGGCCGGTGTAGAACACGTTCTTGGACTGCTCCAGGCCCTCGTAGAAGGTCGGGTAGTACAGCAGGCCGTTATACTGCTCGAAGACCGGCAGCACCGCCTTGCGCGAGGCCGAGGTCCAGCAGCCCATCACGGCGGCGCAATGGTCGTTGACGAGGAGCTTCTTGGCCTTCTCGGCAAAGGTCGGCCAGTCGGAGGCGCCGTCCTCCTGGATGATCTTGATCTTGCGGCCGAGCACGCCGCCGGCCTCGTTGATCTGGGCGATGGCGAGCTTCTCCGCCTCCTGGGCGCCGGTCTCGGAGATCGCCATCGTGCCGGTGACCGAGTGTAGGATGCCGACCGTCACCTCGGTGTCGGTCACGGCGAGCCCGGTGGTGTTCACCGCCGAGGTGGGCGCGGCGGCCCAGGCGCCGCGGGGCATCAGGGCGAGGGCCGGTGCGCCGGCTAGACCCATCAGCAGCCTGCGCCGCAACGGGGAGCGCAAGCCGTTCGTCGCGCCGGTCTCGGTGTCGTCAGCCATCGTGCCTGCCCTGGTTCGCGTCCGGGCCTCGAGAGGCGGCCCCGGATCGACCAGTCCAGGCTAGGTCTTCGGCTACGCTACGGCCTATACGATGTTTTGCGTATGGCCGTTCTCTTGCATCGGGCGCACCATCGCGGCGGAGAAGTCTGAGGGATCGTTGGAAGCGAGGGCGGAGAGCGTGGGCGGCGCCCGGGCGGCGGAGTGTGTCCGCGCGCGCGCGCGCGGACGAAGCCCCATGCGCCGGACCGGGCTGCGATGAGCGGTCCCCAACGCATCATCCCGATCCGCCGGGACTACAACCGCTTCGTCGCCGACGAGACGCTGGAGGATTACGCCCTCCGCTTCACGGCCAAGAAGGCCCGGCGCTGGTCCGGCTTCCAGGTCGCCCAGACGGCGCTCGGCTCGGTCTCGTTCCTGGCGCTGGAGGCGATCGGCGGGACGCTGGCGCTCACGGCGGGCTTCCCCAACACGCTGGCGGCGGTGCTGGTCGTCGGCCTGATCATCTTCGCCACCGCAGCGCCGATCACAGTCTACGCCGCTCGATACGGGCTCGACATGGACCTGCTGACCCGGGGCGCCGGGTTCGGCTATCTCGGCTCCACGGTCACGTCGCTGATCTACGCCAGTTTCACCTTCCTGTTCTTCGCCATCGAGGCGGCGATCATGGCCCTGGCGCTGCAGCTCTGCTTCGGGCTGCCGCTCGGCATCGGCTACCTCGTCTGCGCCGCCGCCGTGATCCCGCTGGTGGTCTACGGCATCCGACTGATCAGCCGATTCCAGATCTGGACGCAGCCGCTCTGGGTGGCCTTGAGCCTGCTGCCGCTGGTCTTCGTGGCGGCCCAGGGCGCCGCGCCCCTGCACGCGCTCGCCGAGTTCCCGGGCCTGGACGGTGGCGGGGCCGCCTTCGACATCGGCCGCTTCGGGCTCGCCACCGGGGTGCTGCTGGCCCTGCTGGCCCAGGTCGGCGAGCAGGTCGATTTCCTGCGCTTCGTTCCCGAGCCTGTGGGCCGGCGCGACTGGCGCTGGTGGCTGGCGGTGCTGTCGGGGGGCGCCGGCTGGATCGTGCCCGGCATGCTCAAGATCCTGCTCGGCGCCGGCCTCGCTGTCCTGGCGCTCGGGCACGGCGTCCCACCCGAGCACGCCGCCGAGCCGACCCGAATGTACGCGGTGGCGTTCGGCTACGTGGCCGGGGAGGGCGGCCGGGCGGCGCTCCTGCTCACCGGGCTGTTCGTCCTGGTCTCTCAGCTCAAGATCAACCTGACCAACGCCTATGCCGGCTCGATCGCGTGGTCGAACTTCTTCTCCCGGCTGACCCACAGCCATCCGGGGCGGGTGGTCTGGCTGGTGTTCAACGTGGCGATCGCGGTGCTCCTGATGGAGCTCGGCATCGACAAGACGATCGAGAGCACGCTGCCGCTCTACGCCTCCGTGGTCTCGGCCTGGGTCGGGGCGCTGGCCGCGGACCTCGCGGTGAACAAGCCGCTTGGCCTCTCGCCCAAGGGCATCGAGTTCAAGCGCGCCCATCTCTACGCCATCAACCCGGTGGGGACCGGCGCCATGGTGCTGGCGCTCGCCGTCGGCGGCCTCGCCTATGCCGGCCTGCTCGGGCACGCGCTCCAGCCCTTCGCGCCGCTCCTGACCCTGGCCGCCGCCTTCGCGGCGGCCCCGGTGATCGCCTGGGCGACGGGCGGCCGCTGGTATCTCGCCCGGACCCCGAAGCGGGATTGGGGGGCGGGCGAGGTCACCTGCCGGGTCTGCGAATTGCCGTTCGAGGGCGAGGACATGGCCCATTGCCCGGCCTACGACGCCCCGATCTGCTCCCTGTGCTGCTCGCTCGACGCCCGCTGCGGCGACCTGTGCAAGCCGCACGGGCGGCTGGAGGTTCAGGCCCAGCAGACGCTCGGCCGGATCCTGCCGGGCCGGACCGCGGCCTGGATCGGTGCGCCACTCGGGCGCTACCTCGCGGTCATGCTGACCCTCTGCGCGGTGATCGGCCTGATCCTCGGGATCGTGCATGCGGGGGCGACCATCGCGCATCCCGAGCATCGCGCGGTCCTGCGCACGGCGCTGACCAGCGTGTTCTTCATCCTGGTGGTGATCCTCGGCGTGGTCGCGTGGCTGTTCGTGCTCGCCCAGGAGAGCCGGCGGGTCGCCCAGGCCGAGACCATGCGCCAGACCGCGCTCTACGAGGCCGAGATCGCCGCCCACAAGCTCACCGACGCCAAGCTGCAGGAGGCCAAGGAGCGGGCCGAGGCGGCCAACCAGGCCAAGAGCCGCTACGTGGTCGGCATCAGCCACGAATTGCGCACGCCGCTCTCCACCGTGCTCGGCTACGCCCAGCTCCTCGAATCCGACCCCGCAATCCCGGCCCAGCGCCTCAACGGCATCCGGGTGATCCGGCGCAGCGCCCAGCACCTGTCCGGCCTGATCGACGGCCTCCTCGACATCTCGCGGATGGAGGCCGGGCGGCTGGAGATCCACCGGGACGAGGTCCGGCTGACCGAGTTCCTGGATCAGCTGGTCGATATGGTCCGGCTCCAGGCCCGGGAGGCGGGCCTCGAATTCCGGTTTTCCCGGCCGGAGATCCTGCCCGCCGTGGTTGCTACCGACGAGAAGCGCTTGCGCCAGGTGCTGCTCAACCTTCTGTCGAACGCGATCAAGTTCACGCCCTCCGGCACGGTCACCCTGGACCTGAGCTATCGCAGCCAGATCGCAATGTTCACGATCCGCGACACCGGCCCGGGCATTCCGGAGGCGGATCTGGCGCGGATCTTCCAGCCGTTCGAGCGGGGCTCGACCCCGGCCGCCCGCAGCACCCCGGGGACGGGGCTCGGGCTCACCATCGCCGACCTGCTGGCGCAACTGCTCGGCGGCGAGATCACCGTGGCGGCGGCGCCCGGCGGCGGCACTCAGGCGCGGTTGCGCCTGATGCTGGCCTCCGTTGCGCAGCCCGCTCCGATCGTGCTGCCGGCCCCGGTCTCCGCGCCGGAGCGGGCCTATGCCGGCGCCCGCCGCACGATCCTGGTGGCCGATGACGACACCGCCCACCGGGCCCTGATGCGGGCGATCCTGGAGCCGCACGGGATCTCCGTGCTCGAAGCCGGCTCGGGCCCCGAATGCCTGGCGGCGGTGGCCAGGGGCGGGATCGACCTGATCCTGCTGGACATCGCCATGCCGGGCATGAGCGGCTGGGCTGCCGCCGCGACGCTGCGCGCCGAGGGGCATACCGGGCCGATCGCCATGATGTCGGCCAACGTCCACGAGATCAGCCCCGTGCGCGGCGACGACACCCCCCACGACGCGATCTTCGCCAAGCCTTTCGACCTGCGCGACGTGCTGGAGCGGATCGGCAAGCTGCTGCACCTCGAATGGACCGACGCCGCGACGCCCGCCTTGCGCGAGCCCGCCCCGGCGCTCGCCGAGATCGGCCATCCCGGGCCCGAGCATGTCGGCGAGTTGCTGCGCCTCGGCCGGATCGGCCACATCCGGGCGATCGAGGCCAAGCTCGCCCAGATGGAGGGCGATTCGACGGTCCCGCCCGCCTTCGTGGCCCGGATGCGCGGGCTGGTGGAGGGCTATGACCTGCGCCGCTACCTCTCGGTCCTGCAAGGACTCGCCCGCCATGGCTGAGGCGCCGACGAACCAGCCGAGCCGCGACGTCGTCCTGGTCGTGGACGATTCGCCCGACACGCTGAGCTTCCTCACCGAGGCGATCGAGCGTTCCGGCGCCACCGTGCTGGTGGCAGTGGGCGGCGACCTCGCCCTCACACTCGTCGACGAGATCACCCCGGACGTGATCCTGCTCGACGCGGTGATGCCGGGCATGGACGGGTTCGAGACCTGCCGGCGGCTCAAGGCCAAGCCCCAGCTCGCCGGGGTGCCGGTGATCTTTATGACCGGGCTCAGCGAGACCGAGCACATCGTGAAGGGGCTCAGCGCCGGCGGGATCGACTACGTCACCAAGCCGATCGCCCCGGACGAGATCCTGGCCCGGATCCGCGTGCACCTCGCCAGCGCCCGGGCTGCGCAGAGCGCCCGCGCCGCCCTCGACACCGCCGGGCGCACCCTGTTCGCCGTCTCGGAGGCCGGGGCGGTGCTGTGGGCGACCCCGCAGGCCGGGCGGCTGCTCGCCGGGCTCGGCGCCGACCCGGCCGGGGTCCTCGAACTGCCCGCCCGCGCCCGCGACTGGCTGCGCGGCTGCCTCGCCGGGGCCTCGGCCAACGCGCTGACGCTCACCGGCCCCGACGGCACCGCCTACACGCTCAGCTTTATCGGTCGCACCCCGGACGAGATCCTGCTGCGCCTGTCGCGCGAGGAGGGTTCGGGTGCGGTCGAGCGGCTGCGGGCGCGGCTGCCGGTCACCGGCCGCGAGGCCGAGGTGCTGCTCTGGCTGTCCCGGGGAAAATCGAGCCGCGACATCGGCGAGATCTTAGGGCTGAGCCACCGCACCGTGACCAAGCACCTGGAGGGCATCTACGCCAAGCTCGGCGTCGAGAATCGCACCGCCGCCTCGATCATCGCGGCCCGCCACCTGCAGGACTGAGTCGCCGCTCGATCGCTTGCTGCCAGAGGCGGGTTGCTCGTCCGCGCGCCGGGTGAATCGACGGCTCCGACCGTTGTCCACAGGCATCGCTGCAGCGCGAAACCCGTTGGTAAGCGGCATCCCACCACGGTCCGCGCACAGACGAACCAATTCGGGAACGGATGCGATGATGACCAGCCACCAGCTCGCCGACGAACTGAGGCGGGTCGCCACCACGCAGGTCAGCGACATCACCCGCGCGGTCAAGGAAGGCCAGAAATCGATCGCGCTGAACGAGGTGCGGGACATGGCCCGCCGCCTCAGCCTCCTGGCGGATGCCTTCGATCCGAAATCGGCGACCGAGAAGGCCGAGCCCCAGGACGGCGCCCAGGCTGCCTGACGTTTGCTGCCCGATCCGCCCCGGAGCGCCACCATGGTCCGCGCCTACTTCTACATTCGCCTCGACGGCGCCTACTTGGCCGCGCCGACGGCCCAGGACATTGCCGACATGGATGCGGCTCGGGTCGCCGCGCGCACGATCGTCCGGGGGCTGATGCGCCAGCACGGCGGCGACCCGCGCCTGCTCGACGCCGCCCTGGTGATCGCCGACGAGGCCGGCACGACACTCCTGGAGATGTCGTTCCTCGAAGCCCTGTACCTCCCGGTCGAGCCGGTGAACGACCCCAATCGCCGCCGGCCGATCCCGCGGGAATTCGGAGCGCTACGCACGCCGCGGATGCTGTTCAGCGCCGCCATGGCCCCGATCCGGCGCTTCGCCGCCGGACGGGCGATGCGCTGAGCCGGCCTCAGCCGAACAGATCGGTCGTCACGAAACCCCGCTCTGCCAGCCGCTCGGCCAGGACGCGCCGGTGGCAGCGGGCGGGATCCCGCTCGAAGCACAGCAGGCAGATCGGCGACGCCTCCGCCAGGGTGGCGAGCTCGTCGAGGGCGACGCCGCCGGCCGCCGTATCGAGCACCTCCTCGCAGTAGATCTTGCGCATCAGCGCCGCATCGTCGGCCCGGGCCGCCTCGCGCCCGGATTTCGGCGTGCCCAGGCTGCGCAGATGCACGTAGCCGAGCCCGGCCTCGACCAGCCCGGTCCCCAGCGTGCCCTTCGAGAAGCCGCGCTTGCGGGAGTTCGCCACCGCCCGCACGTCGGCCAGGACGGCCACGCCCGCCGAGCGCAGCGCATCCGTAAGGCGCTCGGGGTCGAGCCCTTCGTAACCTATGGTGAATAATTGCTTGCTCACGGGACCGTGACGGGACTCGCGTTGCGGGACCGGCACTTAGCCGGATCTCGGCCTGTGCACCAACCGGGAATTGATGCGGTATGTCGCGGCGGCGCAACGCATCTCGGAATTCCGCCGCAAAGATCGCAAAGCTCCGTTAACTGCGTCAGGGCCATCGATTACGCCTGACTTTGGCGCTTCTTCGGTGGCGGGCTGAACACTGATGGTGCGGGATTACAAGCTTTCGCAGGTTCCGTCCGCCGAGCGCGGCCGTGGTGTCGGCCCCCTGAGGGGCGTCCGGCGAATCGCCACCCGGGTGCTGGCCATAGCCGCGCTGGCGGGCTTGGCGGCCTGCGCCTCAAGCACGAATTTCTACCCGACCAAGGGCGACGCGAAGCCCCATCCGGGCGTGGCCAAGGCCAAGCAGCACCCGATCCAGGGCATCGACATCTCGAAGTGGCAGGGCAACGTCGACTGGGCCTCGGTCCGGGCTGCCGGCACCCAGTTCGCCTTCATCAAGGCGACGGAGGGCGGCGACCACGTCGACGAGCGCTTCCGGACCAACTGGGACGGCGCGGCCCGGGCCGGCGTGCCGCGGGGCGCCTACCACTTCGTGTTCTGGTGCCGCTCCGCCCGGGATCAGATGGAGTGGTTCAAGCGCAACGTCCCGAACGACCCGACGGCCCTGCCGCCGGTGCTCGACGTCGAGTGGAACGGCCACTCGCAGACCTGCCCGAAGAAGCTGCCGAAGGCGCAGGCCCTGGCGATGGTCACCGAGATGCTCGAGGAGATGGAGCGCTACACCGGCAAGCGTCCGATCATCTACACCGACATCACCTTCCACAAGGATGTGCTGGAAGGCGAGCTGCCGGACTACCCGCACTGGTTGCGCTCCACCGCAGCCGAGCCGGAGCAGCGTTTCGTCAACCGCAAGTGGATGCTGTGGCAGTTCACTTCGACCGGGCGCGTCCCCGGGGTGCAGGGCGACGTCGATCGCAACGCTTTCTACGGCACGCCGTCCGACTGGGCCTCGTTCCTGTCGACCGATTGTGATCCCCGCGAGCACCGGCGGCTCTCGGAACAGGGCCTGTGCACCGACAAATAATTGAGCGGGCCCGATAGACTTAAGTTGGTTCACGGAGACAGGGTGGGATATAAGCGTGTCCGGTTCGCCCGCTCGCAGGCGGGCAGCCGGTGAGGATCCTTTCGGGAGCCTCTTGTTCCACGATCCTTATCCCGCAATGCCTGCTGACCGCGCCGCCCCGACCGGCAACCTGCTCCTTGACGCGCTTCGAGGGGCCGACCGCGCGCTGATCGCGCCGCATCTGGAGCCGATGGCGTTCGACAAGGGCGCGATCGTGTTCGAGGCGGGCTCGGACGTGACGCACATCACCTTCCCATGCGGGCAGACCGTCGTGGCGCTGATCATCGCCACCCGGGACGGGCGCTGCGCCGAGACCGCCACGATCGGCCGCGAGGGCGCGGTCGGGGGGATCGTCAGCGCGGGCCGGGTGCCGGCCTCCACCGAGGCGATCGTGCAGATCGGCGGCCCGATGCTGCGGCTCGAGACCGACCGGCTGCAGGAGGCCAAGCGCCAGTCCACCGAGATTCGCAACCTGTTCGCGCGCTACTCCGACTGCCTCCTGGCCCAGGTGCTGCAGGCCGCGGCCTGCAACGCCCTGCACCCGATCGAGCAGCGCTGCCTGCGCTGGCTGCTGACGCTCCAGGACCGGATCGGGGGCGACACGCTGCCGATCACCCACGAGTTGCTGGCCTCGATGCTCGGCGTCCAGCGCACCTATCTGACGCGGATCCTCAGCACCCTGCAGGACCAGGGTCTGATCCGGGTCGGGCGCGGGCGCATCACCGTGCTCGACCGCCGCGCGATTTCGGCGGCGGCCTGCGAGTGCCATTCCCGCGTGCAGCGGCATTTCAAGACCGTCCTCGGCGCGGTCTACACCGCGGAGGGCCTCGACCGGATCGAGCCGCCGGCCCCGGTCGATGGCGATCCGGAGCCCGCCCTGGCGTTGCGCAGCAGCGCGCACGGCTGAGCCGGGCCGGCGTCAATCGGCCGACCGGCGCTCCAGGATCTCGATCAGCGCCCCGTCCGGTCCTTCCACGAACGCGATCCGCAGGCCCGGGCCGCGCTCGGTGATGCCCGCCCGCACGGTGACGCCGCGGGCCATGAGATCGGCCATGGCCGCCGCGATGTCGGCCACGCGCAGGCCGATATGCTCGATGCCCAGGCAGGGCGTCTGCGTAGCGGGGGCGGTCTCGGGCGTGGCCTGCTCGATGAAGACGGTCAGGCCGCCGAGATCGAGCACCATGCGCTGCACCGGGTCGGCGCCGACGCGCTTCACTTCCTTGGCCCCGAAATTCTCGACGTAGAAGGACGCGGCCTTCACCGCATCGCGGCTGCGCAGATGGACGTGGTCGCAGGCGTACTGCATCGCGTGTCTGTCTCCCGGGGCCCGGTCCCGGCCGGCCCGTCATGGCGTCGCCGACAAAGGGTAGGGGGTCCGCGTCCCGGGGCGAGATCCGCCGCTTGACGCAGCGCACGAACCCGCAGACTTTCGCCGCCGCGATCGTTGCAGGGATGCAACATCCTTCCCACATCCGGGTGGAAATCCCACACCGCACAGCTTAAGAGACCGATGCGCAATCCCTACGACGTGCTGGGCGTCCCCAAGGGAGCGAGCGAAGCCGATATCAAGAAGGCTTATCGCAAGCTCGCCAAGGACTTCCACCCCGACCGCAACAAGAACGACGTGAAGGCCAAGGACCGGTTCGCCGAGGCGAACTCGGCCTACGAGATCCTGGGCGATTCGGAGAAGCGCAAGCAGTTCGACCGCGGCGAGATCGACGCCGATGGCAGGCCCCGCGCCTCCGGGTTCGAGGGATTCTCGGGCGGGTTCGGCGGCGGCCGGTCGAGCGGCTTCGATTTCGAGAACATGGCCCGCGGCCGACAGGGCGGCATGGGCGGTGGCATGGGCGGCGGCGGGATGGGCGAGGATATCTTCTCGCACATCTTCGGCGAGGCGTTCCGCGCGGGCGGCGCCGGGCCGGGCGGCGCCCGCCAGGCCGCCAAGGGCGACGACGTCGCGGCCGAGCTGTCCGTGAGCCTGGAACAGGTCGCCAGCGAGGAGAAGCTGCGCCTGGCCCTGCCCACCGGCCGCGAGGTCGACGTGGTGATCCCCCGGGGCGTGGAGGATGGTCAGACCATTCGGCTCCGCGGCCTGGGGCAGAGCGCCGGCCCCCGCGGTGAGCCCGGCGACGCGCTGCTCACCATCCGGGTCCGGCCGCATCCCCGCTTCACCGTCGACGGGGCCGACCTGAAGACCAGCGTCGAGGTGCCACTGGAGGATGCCGTGCTCGGCGGCACGATCCGGGTGCCGACCCTGACTGGCGCGGTCGAGATGAAGATGCCGCCCATGACCAGCTCGGGCCGGACCTTCCGGTTGCGCGGCAAGGGCCTGCCCAAGAAGGACGGCACCCGCGGCGACCTGCTCGCCACCACGGCGATCACCCTGCCGGAGAGCGAGGATCCGGCGCTCATCGAGTTCGCCCGGAGCCGGCGCGCGAAGGCTGCCTGAGAGCCTGTATGACAGGCGCGGCCTCTCGGGCCGCGCGGCGGCCCGGTGCGGACTTCCGTCGCCGGTCCGCCTCCGCTAAGGAGACCGCCGGTGCCGCGAGGGGCCGAGAGGTTTCCAGGATCGATCATGGCGGAACACGGGCAGGGCATTCTGGCGGGCAAGCGGGGACTCGTGCTCGGGGTCGCCAACAACCGCTCGATCGCCTGGGGCATCGCAAGCAGCGCCCGCGCGCATGGGGCCGAACTCGCCTTCACCTACCAGGGTGACGCTCTGCGCAAGCGGGTCGAGCCCCTGGCCAAGGAGCTCGACGCCCACGTCATCGGGCATTGCGACGTGACCGAGGCGGCCACGATCGATGCCGTGTTCGCGGAGGCCGCGCGCGTCTTTCCCGAGGGCATCGACTTCGTCATCCACTGCATCGCCTTTTCGGACAAGGACGAGCTGACCGGCCGCTACCTCGAGACCTCCGAGGAGAACTTCACCAAGTCGCTGCTGGTCTCCTGCTACTCGTTCACCGCGGTGGCCCAGCGCGCCGAGAAGATCATGCGCCCGGGCGGGTCCCTGGTGACGCTGACCTATTACGGCGCCGAGAAATGGATGCCGCATTACAACGTGATGGGCGTGGCCAAGGCGGCGCTCGAAGCCTCGGTGCGCTACCTCGCGGCCGATCTCGGCCCCAAGAATATCCGCGTCAACGCGATCTCGGCCGGCCCGATCAAGACCCTGGCGGCCTCAGGCATCGGTGACTTCCGCTACATTCTGAAGTGGAACGAGTACAACGCGCCGCTGCGCCGGACCGTCACCATCGGCGAGGTCGGCGAGACCGCCGCCTACCTGATCTCCGACATGTCGGCCGGCATGACCGGCGAGATCCTGCACGTGGATGCGGGCTACCATGTGGTCGGCATGAAGAACCCCGAGGCGCCGGACCTGACCCTCGACAAGGATTAGCGCGCCGTCCCGAGAGGCCGCCGCCGCCTTTCGGGACCATACGCGGGTTCAAGGATCCTCGTCGTCCGCCTCCGCGAAATCCCCCGAGAGTCTCAGCCCCTCGATCCAGGTCTCGCCGTCGCGCTTGACTACGACCCGCGGCCGGGCGCCGCCATGGCTCGCGATCCCGTCGGCGAGCCGCCCGGAATGGGTGACCAGCCAGATCTGGGTGCGCTGGGCCGCCCGGGCGATCAGCCGGGACAGCGGCTCCATCAGGTCGGGATGCAGGCTGGTCTCCGGCTCGTTCAACGCGATGAATGGCGGCAGCCGATAGCCGAGCAGGGCGCCCATCAGGGCGAGGTATCGCAAGGTCCCGTCCGACAATTCCGGGGGGCCGAAGACCCGGTTCGGAAAATCCGGCACCGTCATCCCGAAACGCGCTTCGCGCCCGGGTACCGGCACCACCAGCCGGGCGCCCGGGAACGCCTCGTCCAGGGCCTCGTCGAGATCCGCCATGTCCTGCCGGATATGGGCCAGGGTGGCGAACAGGGCGGCGAGGTCGGACCCGTCCGAGGCGAGCGTCGGCGTCGTCACCGCGAGGCAGGGGCGGCGCAGGGGCGACTCGGCGTCGGTGCGGAACGCATGGTGGAAGCGCCACGCCGTCATGGCGAGACGCACCAGGGCGATCTCCGGGTACAGGGTCGCGTCGAGGAAGGTGCCGAGCGCCGTCTCGGTGGGCAGCAACTCCGTGCCGAGCGAGCGCTTGCGCCCGTCCTCGTCCCGGGCGAAGCCGGTCCGGCCGTCGCGGTCGAGGATGACGGCGGTCCGGCCGCCCGTGCGCACCGACAGGCGCTCGGTCTTGACCTGCGGCTCCTGGGCGAAGGCCGCGCCGGCGGGGATGCCGTTGACCTGCGGCACCAGCCCGATCTCGACCGCGTAGGCGAAGTCCTGCCCGGTCCCGTCATCGCGCAGGGTGGCGGACAGGCGGACCCGCGCGGCCTCTCCCTGCCGCCGACACCCGGCCCAGAGCGCCGAGTCCATGCCGCCCTCCGCGGCGAGCTCCCGGGTGAGCGTCCCTCGGGCTGCGGCCTGCAGCAATTCGAGGCCGCGATAGAGGTTGGTCTTACCGGTGCCGTTGCCGCCAACGAACACCGACAGGCCGTCTACCGGGAAGCCGATCCGCCGGAGCGAACGGTAGCCCGAGACCGCGACCTCCCGAACCACCAGCATGCGGCATCCCTTCGTTCAGTCCGGGACCTTCAGGTCGGCGATGCCCTCGGCAGCCTTCGGGAATCGCGGGTCCATCGCCTCCAGCGTATCGGCGATCGTGCGGGCAATCACGTAGTTGCGGAACCACTTGTGGTTGGCCGGCACCACCAGCCACGGCGCGTGCGGGCTCGAGCATTGCGACAGCGCGTCCGAAAAGGCCTGCTGGTAGGCATCCCAGGATTTCCGCTCGACCAGGTCGGCCGGGTCGAACTTCCAGTGCTTCTCCGGATCGGCGATCCGGGCCTCGAGGCGCTTCTTCTGCTCGTCCTTGGAGATGTGCAGGAAGAACTTGATCACCACCGTGCCGGATTCGGTGAGCAGACGCTCGAAATCGTTGATCAGCCGGTAGCGGCCCTGCCAGACCGCGTCCGGTACGAGGCCCTTCACCCGCACCACGAGGACGTCCTCGTAATGGCTGCGGTTGAACACGCCGATCATGCCGCGACCCGGCGTCCTGGCGTGGTAGCGCCACAGGAAATCGTGATCGAGCTCGTCGCTCGACGGCACCTTGAACGACGACACCGTGCAGCCCTGCGGGTTCACGCCCTTGAGCACGGCCCGGATCGTCCCGTCCTTGCCGCCGGTATCGATCGCCTGGAACACCAGCAGGAGGCTGCGGGCGCGCTCGGCATAGAGCCGCTCCTGCAGCGCGCTGATGCGCTCGCGCTCCTGGCCGAGGGCGTCCTTGGCCCAAAGCTTGTCGAGGCCGCCAACGGCGTCGGCATCGACCGCCGACAGGTCGATGCGTGTCCCGGGCTCGACCGCCACGATTCCCGGTGCGGCCAGGATCGGGATCTGCCGGTGGCTGCCCAGGGCGGCCGGCACCGTCCCGGCAATCGCGTCGGCCGCCCCGGCCCAGACGGCGGTCGAGGGCGCCCGCGCCCGGGCGGCCTGGTGCCGATCCGGGCCGTCTGTCACGCTCCCGTCCTGCGAGTGGCCGGGAAGATGCTTGCCGTGCTTCTTGGACATGGGCAGGACCGTGTTGAGGGGCTTTGCCGACGAACGCGCAGAACGGTTGGCAAGCCCGGCCGTTCCGGGCGCCTGCGCAGCGACAGGATTTTGAGACGGTTGGCCACGATCTATTTCATCCGCCACGGCCAGACCGCCTGGAATGCCGAAGGCCGCCTGCAGGGCAGTCGCGACATCGACCTCAACCCGCAAGGGGAGGCGCAGGCCGTTGCCGTGGCCGAACGCCTAGCCGCCGTGGCGGGGCCGGCCCTGGCGGGGGCCGAGTTCCTGGCGAGCCCGCTCAAGCGCACCCGACGGACCATGGAGATCCTGCGCACCACGCTGGGCCTGCCGCCGGGCGCGTACCGGACGGATCCGCGGCTGCGGGAGATCGGCTTCGGCACCTGGGAAGGCTCGACCTGGGCCGAGATCCGCCGCCGGGATCCGGGGGGCGCCTCGGCGCGCGACCGCGAACGGTGGAACCACCGTCCGCCCGGCCTCGGCGGCGAGAGCTACGCCACCCTGGTGGAGCGGGTCGGGCCGGTCCTGGCCGATTTGCAGGGGAATGCCGTGGTGGTGGCCCATGGCGGTGTCGCCCGGGCGGCCCTGGTCGCCCTCGGCCTGCTGGATGTCTACGCCGCGCCCCGCCTCGGCATCCGCCAAGGCGAGGTGCTGGTCCTGGAGCCGACCGGCTGGCGCTGGGCTTGAGCGTCTCTCGCGGGATGCCCGCGGCACGCTCGCGTGCGGTGGAAGACGGCCCGGTGGTCCGTGCGTTTGGTAAGGCGCGCTCAGCCGTCCTTCACCCAGGGTTCAAAGCCGCCTCGATAACGGCATGATCGACTGGCTATAGGGCGGTCGCCACGGTATGCGCCGACCTGTTCGGTCGGCCAGCGGAGCAGCGGATGAGCGACCTCGCCGAGAAAACCCGGTCCGGACCGGCTGCCGAGGCGCGTGAGCGTCCGGCGGACGGGGCGGCCGTGCTGCGCGGCGCGCACCGCCCCGACCTGATCCGCGACGAGGTGCTGGCCGAGATTTTTCTCGCCTCGGCGCGCGCCCGGCCGGACCATCCCTGCCTGATCGACGGTGCGCGCGTGATCGCGGGCGGCGTCCACCCCAGCCTGACCTATGCCGAGGTCGCCGCCCGGGCCGGGCGGATCGCCGCCGGCCTCGCCCATCGCGGCATCGGCCCGGGCGACATCGTCGGGCTCTGGATGGCCCGCGGTCCCGACCTCCTCGTGGCCCAGATCGGCATCACCCTGTCGGGCGCCGCCTGGCTGCCCTTCGACGCCGAGGCGCCGGCCGACCGGGTTGGGGTCTGTCTAACGGATGCCGCCGCCAAGGCGCTGCTGGTCTCGCCGGCACTCGCCTCCGCCGCGCCCGACGCGGCGCCGGCCCTGACCCCGGCCGATCTCGATGCCGCGACGCCCGCGGATGCGCCGGTGCCGGACGCCCGCGCCGCCGGCCTGACGCCGGAGCATCCCGCCTACCTGATCTACACCTCGGGCTCGACCGGCGTACCCAAAGGGATCGTCATCAGCCACGCCAACATCTGCCACTTCCTCCGGTCGGGGAATGCGCTCTACGGCATGCGCGCCGACGACATCGTGTTCCAGGGCGCCTCGGTCGCCTTCGACCTGTCGATGGAGGAGATCTGGGTCCCGTATCTCGTCGGCGCGACGCTCTTCGTGGCGAGCCCGGCCATGATGGGCGACGTCGAGTCCCTGCCTGGCATCCTGGAGGCCGAGCGGATCACGGTGCTCGACACCGTGCCGACCCTGCTGGCGATGATTTCCGGCGACCTGCCGACGGTGCGCCTGGTCCTGCTCGGTGGCGAGGCCTTGCCCGAGCCGCTGGTCGCCCGCTGGGCCACCGGCTCGCGCCAATTGTTCAACACCTACGGACCCACCGAGGCGACCGTGGTCGCCACCGCGGCCGAGATGCGCCCGGGCGAGCCGGTGACCATCGGCGGCCCGATCCCGAATTACTCGGTCTATGTGGCGGGCGAGGATCTGGGCCTGCTCGGCCGCGACCAGCAGGGCGAGTTGCTGATCGGCGGCCCCGGCGTCGCCCGCGGGTACCTCGCGCGGCCCGAGCTGACCGCCGAGAAATTCATCGCCAACCCGTTCGCCTCGGACGGGACCGACCCGATTCTCTACCGCTCGGGCGATGCGGTCTCGCTCGATGCCGACGGGCGGATCCTGTTCCACGGCCGCATCGACGACCAGGTGAAGATCCGCGGCTTCCGGGTCGAGCTCGGCGAGATCGAGGCGCGGATCCGCAGCGTGCCCGACATCAACCAGGCCGCCGTGGTGCTGCGCCAGGACGACGGCGTCGACCGGCTCGTCGCCTTCCTGATCCCCGAGCGCGGCCGGACCGTGGACACCGCTACCTTACGCCGGACCCTCGCCGGCCAGATGCCGCCCTACATGGTGCCCAGCCATTTCGAGCTGGCCGAGACCCTGCCGCGCCTGACCTCCGGCAAGGTCGACCGCAAGGCGCTGAAGATCGCCCCGCTCACGGTCGCGTCATCCGACGGCGAGCAGGAACCCCCGGCCAACGAGACGGAAGCCGCACTGGTCGCCGCGGCCAAGCAGGTCTTCGGCAACCAGCCGATCCCGCTCGAGGGCGATTTCTTCGCCGATCTCGGCGGGCACTCGCTGCTGGCCGCCCGCTTCGTCTCGGCGGTGCGCGAGGCCCCGGCGCTCGCCGGCATCACCCTGCCGGACGTCTACGCCCTGCGCACCATGCGGGCGATGGCCGACGCGCTGATCGCCCGCACCGGCGGCATGGGCGCGGCGGCCTCGGTCCGCGACCTGAGCTTCGAACCGCCTCCGCTCCTGCGACGGGCCCTGTGCGGGCTGGCCCAGGCCGCCGCGCTGCCCTTCGTCATCGCGCTGGCCACCGCGCAGTGGCTCGGCATGTTCGTGACCTACCTGCTGCTCACCGGCGGCGGCCTCAGCTTCTTCGCCGAACTTGGCGTGCTGCTGCTCGTCTACATCGCGATCAACGGCGTGACCGCGGTGGTCGCGGTGGCGGGCAAGTGGCTGGTTCTCGGCAAGACGAAGCCCGGCCGCTACCCGCTCTGGGGGACCTATTACTACCGCTGGTGGCTGGCGCAGCGTCTTGCGCCCCTGGTCCACGTGAAGTGGCTTCAGGGCTCGCCGGCGATCTCGGTCTATCTGCGCCTGATGGGGGCCAAGGTCGGCCGCGACGCGCTGATCTCCGACATCGAGATCGGCGCGCCCGACCTGCTCACCATCGGCGACGGCGCGTCGCTCGGCGGCCGGCTGGTCATCGCCAATGCCGAGATCGTCGGCAACGAGCTGGTGATCGGCTCGGTCGAGATCGGCGCGGATGCCGCGATCGGCACGTCCTGCGTGCTCAGCCACGACACGGTGATCGGCGCGCAGGCCGAGATCGCCGACCTCACCACGATCCCGACCGGCACCCGGGTCGGCCCGGCCGAGATCTGGGACGGATCCCCCGGCCGCAAGATCGGCCTGGCGAATCCGGCCGAGCTGCCGGCGGCCGCCGAGGCCTCCTTCCCGCGCCGCGCCGCCTTCGCTGTGGCCTATATCGTGCTGCTCGGCGCGATCCCGGCGGTCGGCCTGCTGCCGATCTTCCCGGCCTTCTTCATCTTCGACCAGATCTCGGATTCGCTCTCCGACATCACCGATGTCGACTACCACTGGTACCTGCCGATCCTCACCTGGCCGACCGCCATGCTGATGACCGCCGGCACGGTGCTGCTGATCGCCGGCATCCGCTGGATCGTGCTGCCGCGGACCCGCTCAGGCACCTACTCGGTCCACTCGCTGTTCTACCTGCGCAAGTGGTCGCTGGCGCTCGCCGTCGAGGTGACGCTGGAGACGCTCTCGTCGCTCTTCGCCACCGTCTACATGCGCGCCTGGTACCGGCTGATGGGCGCCAATATGGGCCACGGCGCCGAGATCTCGACCAACCTCGCCGGCCGCTACGACCTCGCGGAGGTCGGCGCGAAGAACTTCATCGCCGACGAGGTCGTGTACGGCGAGGAGGAGATCCGCCGCGGCTGGATGCATCTCGAGCCGGTGCGCACCGGGGCGCGGGTCTTCGTCGGCAACGATGCCGTGGTCCCGCCCGGCGCCGTCATCCCGGACGACGTGCTGATCGGCATCAAGTCGAAGCCGCCGGCCAACGACGCGATGAGCCCCGGCGAGACGTGGTTCGGCTCACCGCCGATCCGGCTGCCCGCCCGCCAGAAGGTCGATCTGGGATCGAACGCCCAGACCTACGAGCCCGGGATGTGGCCGAAGGTCCGGCGCGGCGTGTTCGAGGCCTTCGCAACCTCGTTCTCGCCGATGCTGTACATCACCTTGGCGATCACGGTTATCGACTGGTACTTCTACCCGGCGATCCTGGAGAAGGATTGGTCGGGGCTGGCGATCAGCTTCGTCACGGCGAGCGTCGCCATCGCGCTGATCCAGTCCTCGGCGGTCATCGCGATGAAGTGGCTGCTGATGGGCGTCTACAAGCCCGGCATGCAGCCGATGTGGTCGTGGTGGGCCATGCGCACCGAGGCCATCGCGGTGGCCTATTGGGGGCTCGCCGGCAAGGTGCTGCTGGAACACCTTCAGGGCACGCCGTTCCTGCCCTGGGTCCTGCGCCTGTTCGGCGTGAAGGTCGGCCAGGGCGTGTGCATGCTCACCACCGACATCACCGAGTTCGACTGCGTGTCGATCGGCGACTACGCAACGATCAACCGCGTCTCCGCGCTCCAGACCCACCTGTACGAGGACCGCATCATGAAGATCGGCCGCGTCGTGGTCGGCCGCGGCGTCTCGGTCGGGTCGTTCGCGACGGTCCTGTACGACACCAAGGTCGGCGACTATGCGCGCCTGCGCCCGCTCACCATCGTCATGAAGGGCGAGTCGATCCCCGCCAACACCGAGTGGGAAGGGGCCCCGGCGGTGCCGGTGATCCACGCGGCGCGCGACGCGGGATAGTTTGTGTCGGCATTGTCCCCACCCGCGCCCTCATGGTGAGATTCCCTCCGATCGTCGATCGCCGGGCGCCTCAGGATGAGGGCGCCGGGTCGCAGGGGGGCGGGCAAGACCAGGCGAGCCTTCGTCGTGGATCGCGACCGGCCCCCAGGAGGGCGGGCGTCGCGCCGGTTCGAAGGCGTCCAGTACTGCGCAACATCCATGGCGCATCGGGCCTGAAGACGCACAGCCGCCCAAGATCTGTGCGGCCGGACCAGCCTGAGGCGTCCCACAATATCACAACCAAAGGTTGCTATGCCGCTGAAGTGTAAGCATCGACGCGGTATTTTCGTCGCGCTGATGCGAAATGAGCCGGAACGTGCGTTTAGGTCCGGCCAATATCAGATCGCTCGTGCTATCGTCCGAGTCGGAGACTGATAGAACGCCGTGCATCTCGATCCAGCCACCCTGCTGATCGTTAGTTCCGTGATGACCTTGCTGGTCGGCACGCTGTTCGTTCTGTCGTGGCGGCAGGCGCCAGCGTCGCGCGCCCTGGCGCTGTGGGGCGCCGCGCATATTCTCGGTGCCGTCGGCTCCGCCGGACTCGCCCTGCGCGGCCAGATTCCCGACCTCGTATCCATCGCGCTGTCCAATGCCGTCGTGCTGGCGGCCTATGGGCTGATCTGGAGCGGCGTCCGCTCATTCGAGGGGCGACCGATCCGGATCGGCTTGGCGCTCGCGGGGGCCGCCATGTGGTGCGTGCTCTGCCTGGTGCCGGCCTTCTACGGATCGATCGAGGCCCGGATCGTGTACGCGTCCGCGGTGGCGGCCCTCTATTCCGGCGATTCGGCCCGCGCGTTCTGGCGCGGCCGCGGCGAGCGCCTCGCCTCGCGGGTGGCGGCCGTGACGACGCTGGGGCTGCACGCCACCTTCTACCTTGTCCGTATCCCGTCGACCCTTCTGGCGCCGCCGCCGCCGAGGCTGAACCCGTTGACCTCGCCCTGGGTGGCGATCCTGTGCTTCGTCACGCTGCTGTTCTCGATCGCCCTGGCCTTCACCTGCATGGCCCTGGTCAAGGAACGCGCCGAGCGCGAGCAGCGCCTCGCCGCGGCGACGGATCCGCTTACCGGAATCCCCAACCGGCGGGCTTTCGCCGAGGCCGCGGCGGTGGCACTCGCCACGCGCCGGGACGTGGCCCTGCTGCTGTTCGACCTGGACCGGTTCAAGGCGGTCAACGATGTCCACGGCCACGCGGTCGGCGACGCCGTGCTGGTCGGGTTCTGCACCATGGCCGCCTCCCTGCTGCCCCGGGAGGCGGTGCTCGGCCGGCTGGGCGGCGAGGAATTCGCCTGCCTGCTGCCCGACGTCTCCCCGGCTGAGGCCCTGGCGCGGGCCGAGGAGCTGCGCCGGACCTTCGCGAGCCTGTCGGTCTCGGAGCTTCCGAACCTGCAGGTCAGCGTCAGCATCGGGATCGCGCAGGCCCGGGACGGGGTCGATTACGAGGCCCTGATGCGTCGGGCTGATGCCGCGCTCTACGTCGCCAAACATGGCGGGCGCGACCGGGTCGCGATGGCGGAGCGGGTGCAGGCGGCGTAAGCCGGCGCAGTCGGAAACCGGCCGCGGATGCGGTATCGCGGGCCGGATTGGAGACCGGCCATGGACGAGCCCACCCGCATCGATCGCCTGGAGATGCGCCTCACCGAGCAGGACTCGGTCATCGAGGATCTGAACCGCACCGTCACGGAGCAATGGCGGGTGATCGACCGGCTGGTCCGCCAGGTCGCGGCGCTGCGGGATCAGGTCGAGGAAGCGGCGGCCCGGTCCGCGCCGCGCGGGCCGGAACCGCCGCCGCCGCATTATTGACGGATGTCGGCGCGCCGCTTTCGGCGACGCGCCGGGACGGGATCAGAAGTTGGCCTGCGTGACGAACTTGGTCACCAGATAGGCGTCGAGCGCTTCCGAGCCGCCCTCGCTGCCGTAGCCGGATTCCTTGACGCCGCCGAAGGGCGTCTCCGGCACCGCGAGGCCGTGGTGGTTGATCGAGATCATCCCGCTCTCCACCATGTTCGCCACCCGCGCGGCCCGCTCGGCCGAGCGGGTATAGGCGTAGGCCGCAAGCCCGTAGGGCAGGCGGTTGGCCTCAATGAGCGCCTCCTCGTCCTCCGAGAACCGATTGATCATGGCCACCGGGCCGAACGGCTCCTCGTTCATCATCCGGGCGGTCAGCGGCACCTCGGTGAAGACCGTCGGCTCGAAGAAGTTGCCGCGGTTGCCGATGCGCTTGCCGCCGGTTCGCAGCGACGCCCCGGCCGATTCGGCATCGGCGGTGAGCGCCTCGATCGCCTCCAGGCGACGCCCGTGGATCAGCGGGCCCATCTTGGTATCGGGGTCGAGGCCGTCGCCGACCTTCAGGCTCTTGGCGTGGCTGGTGAAGCCCTCGACGAACCGGTCGAACACCGAATCGTGGACCAGGAACCGGGTCGGCGAGACGCAGACCTGTCCGGCGTTCCGGAACTTGGATGGGGCCAGCACCGAGACCGCCTTCTCCACGTCGGCATCGCCGAATACGATCGCCGGGGCGTGCCCGCCGAGCTCCATCGTGGCGCGCTTCATGTGCTCCCCGGCCAGCGCCGCGAGCTTCTTGCCGACCACCGTCGAGCCGGTGAACGAGATCTTGCGGATCACCGGGTGCGGGATCAGGTAGCCCGAGATCGTCCCCGGGTCCCCGTAGACCAGCGACAGGGCATCGCCCGGAATGCCGGCATCCAGGAAAGCGCGGACCAAGGCGGCGCAGCTCGCCGGCGTGTCCTCGGGCCCCTTGAGGATCACCGTACAGCCGGTGCAGAGCGCCGCCGAGATCTTGCGGACCGCCTGGTTGATCGGGAAGTTCCAGGGGGTGAAGCAGGCCACGGGGCCGACGGGCTCGCGCACCACCGCCTGCAGCACGCCGTCGGCGCGGGCCGGGATGACGCGGCCGTAGGCGCGCTTACCCTCCTCGGCGAACCAGTCGATGATGTCGGCGGCCGCCAGGGTCTCGACCCGCGACTCGGCCAGAGGCTTGCCCTGCTCCTGAGTCATGATGCGGGCGATCTCGTCGGCGCGGCTGCGCAGCAGGTCGGCG